>JAACYV020046120.1:0-12612 GCA_009936425.2 Chrysaora fuscescens
ATGACGTCACTCAGCTGTCGGGGGGAACCCGTGATCTGCGTTGTGCAGATGCACGTGGGCTGTTTCCTTTTCCACACAGTCCACACTGGAATTCCCACATTAACAATTGTGCAAATACTCCAAATCAGCTGTGAAACTTGCGCTAGAGTGCGGAGAGTTCTAAGGAGAGAAGGCCAGCGAAAACTCTCCGTATTTTATTATGGTACAGCTGATTTAAAAAATGCTTCTTATAGAATGTTTGCCATTCAAAACAGTTCTGTACCTTGGTATAACAAAGTCATTGTTTCTAAGTGCATAATGTTGTTCTGATTTTTCAAACAACTCTAATATGTACTCAGGCACCAATCCGTGTTTGACCTTGGCTTGTACATCAATATTGCAATATCTTGGATCCTTCTGTTCTGCAAAGTAGGTAGCTTTGCTATCTTTAGTAGTTTTTCATAGCTGCTTGATTTATCACAATAAATTATCTTCATTGCCTTTTCTTGTATCCTCTCTATTTTTCTGAGATCAGGAGATTTGGCAAAATGCCAAACAGTACTGCAGTAAGTAGGTAACATAAGGCCGGATTGATGTCTTGTAGATAGTCATTTTAAGAGTTGTTGAAATAATCAAAAAGCTGGCTAACACACGGTTGCTTTTGTTAAATTGGAATCCATACTTCTCAGGGCATCGTAACCGATACATTGTTTAATGAAAATCATTTCATTAAAATCTTCCTTGAATCTTCAAAAGCTATTTTATTACTACTTTTGCTATTACTATTATCATTAGTATTCCTTTTTTGGTAACATTTATATTTATATATATATATGTTATTATTATTATCATCGTTGTTTCTTTTATGAGTATTGTTGTTGTTGTTGTTGTTTTACAGAGAAGAAAAATGAATTAAAGTTTAATTTTTGCCTAAAAGAGATTGTTAGATTTTCCAACCGAGATCGCATTAGGAGATAGAAACAGCCTTTTTTGTAGACCATGTCTCATAAATGAGAAAGGGATAAATTATATTGAATATATTAAAGAATAATGAGTCTATTTCAAGCTGGAACGCTGCGAGGCTTGAAATAGAGGCTCAGGTTTTGAAAGCTTTTTTATGAACTGGAGGCTGAGATTTATGAACAAAATCGAAGGTGTTTTGTTTGTCTTAATCACTAACAAAACAGAACAGGGATAGCTGCCAAGAGAAGAAATCTATAGTTTTTATGATTCCTGTTTAATTAACTCTAAAATTTTACTGCCTCTTATGCATAATAACTCTAAAATTCAATTGATAGAGAAGTCAAATAATCAGTTAATTTTGTGAATCTGTTTAACTGTGTTTTCATGTTTAAATATCTCAACTTTAAATATCTTAACAGGTAAATACTGATTTCTAACAGAGGTCATGACCTTTTATTCTTTTGTGTTATTATTTTCTGCGCTGACTCATATCTATTAGCAGCAGTCAATAAAATTTGACATTTAACGGAGGTGGCGAACTTTTAACCTAATTCTATGAGGTTATAGGAAGTATCGACACGAGGACTTGGTGCCATGGTCAACTGGGTGTCTTCACCTGTGAACCCGTCTCGGAGGACCAAGTATTCTGTACCAGATTCTCCTTTCCAAAACTTGTCTGGCCACTTCCTGCATGATATTGTGACGATCTGGGAACCAGCGTATCTCATGACAACAAAATGGCTTCTTTCGTTGTTATCTGCTACGGATTCCTTAACAGTGACGTAACTGGGATGCTTCGATGTGACAACCATGCGATACTTGGCTTTCGATATCCTCCAGTAGCCGTCATCTCGCTTTGTAAAGTCCATCCAGGTACGGAACGGTGCTGCATGTTTGGAGAATTCCATGTAGCTGCCAGCGTAAACTCTCCACTCTGGCCATTTGACGGATCTCAAGTTGTACCTGGCGGATACATAGGCGGTTGGTTCAGCCGCTTTGGCCATCTTCATGAAGTCATGGATGTACTTGGCAGTGCTGCTGTGGTCTGACGGATGATATAGATGCACGACACCCGCCTGCGCAGGCACTGGATCGTTGAGAAACTGCAACGTTCGTCTGTATGAGCCAATGTTGTTCAGCTTGACGTTTTCGTAGCCGTCCGCTTCGTCGTTGTCTCCCGCGCGGCGCAGTTGATAGATGAGGTCAATCATTATCATGTCCCGGATGCTGGCGATTTGAGCGTACAGTAAACAAAAGTTGTAGCATTGTTGTGATTCAGCTTTGTTTGTTGATTTTGATCGATGCCTTATACGATTGGAAAGCATCTCCAGAATGCCAATACCTGAAGGAATAATACAGCAGATAAACAATTCAATTTAATTCAACGATTACTATTTTGTTCACCCAACTAAGTAGGAAAATCTATACTAAAGGATACTTGTTTACTTAAACTTATGCTGGAAATTCTGAGATTGTGGGAGATACCTGTTGTCACTCTTATCTGATTGGTCATTCTCGTCACGTCCTCCGCATCTAGGTCCTTGTCGTGTTTTGACAGCAGGTACTGCATCGCAGCAGTGAGCTCCGCGCGGCTAGCTGCCGCCTTGCCTTCCATCTCCTCATCAGCAGATTCACGTACAGCGGCGCTAACAATGTCCCGGATGGTGTTGTCTGCCTTGGTTCCCGAAACGATTCCAATAACACTTGATATAATAGACATGAAAGCTGCCACGATAGGTCCTCCAACTGGTATGAATTCAGCAACCCCAGCTACTACGTTTAGAACTCCTTGGGCGATTTCTGCACTGTCCGAGCTCTTCAACTTTGGTACTGCCAAATTAAGTGCCTTCGCCATGCCAAGGAATTTGGTTTTTTTGTCTGGGCCTTTTGTAGTCTAAGGAAATTTAGAATGAAATTTCAGTTGGCTAAGTTCGTAAAGAATCTTGGAATGGTAAACATACTATAGATAAATGTACATAAAAATTCAAAACATTTTAGTCCAGCAACTATGGCCTAAACTCTTTCGATTGGCTAATGAGTCGAGGCTAGAAAATATTCAAACATTAGAGCTATGGCCGTGTGAAGGAATGAATTTATGACGTCATAGCAGGGATGAATTTATGACGTCATATCTAATTTTTGTAAACGTCACTCTTACTTACTATCAAAGTTCTTTCCATTAATGCAAACTCCCTAAAAGTGACAGGTCCACTTTAAGTGCATTAGCGTATTTTTAAACTATTATCTCTTTATTCGTATTAACGACATACCACAACACCATCACAACATATATTTTTAAGTAGGTCAGTATGCAAAAAAAGTCCTTTACTAAAATTGTAAGAACAAAAAGAAGAATATAACTCATTCAGTTCAATGCCACTAATCTAGAATTCATTAAACATGCATGTTGTTATTTTTACTTTCTAGCAACAGTAACGTTAGCGTACCTCTTTGATGATATCCGCTTTGGCTGCGTTAAGTTTGTCAACCAAATTCTGATTTGTGTCCATAATCCTATCAAGCTCTGCAAAGGCAGCCTCTACTTCAGCATCGGTGACAGTGCTCTGAGTAGTATGAATTGCAACCAACAACAGCCACAGCGTGATAGCCAGCATAGTGATCGTTGATTGTGTGTTCAATTTCAATGCTTTCGGTTTCGAGTTCGATTTGAATACTTGAAAAACAATAAGAATAATAATTTCTGACAATTGCTAGGCAACATGTTTTATGAAGGAAATTAAAAAATGTTGGATGACATCATAGAAATATTAAACTACTAAAAAGTAAAAACATAAATTAATTATAAATTATCTGAAGGGTCTTGATAAGACTAACTCAATGGTGCTAATTAGAAGATAAAGCAGCAAATTGTTGGAGTTATTGAATTCAGCAATAATATTCGAAATTATTATTATTTTTATTATTACAATAATAACAATAATAATAATTATTATTATTGTCAGTTCATTTCACACCGCAATTGTTGGACTTTTCTTGAAGTTCCAGTGGCAACAAGCCCCCTTAGAGCTCCAAAACGTTTCTTATTATCCTTGCTGTGCACAGCAACGCGGTGGTATGCATAGTTTGAATGTTTGCACGGATTCCGATTTAGTCCAATCTTTTCTCAGTTATTTTGGAACTGTTCCCGGAGCTCAAATCACTAATGGAATTACAGTTACTTTTTTGTTCCATAGGACCTGTAGTTCTCTTGCCAAATCTTGATATTTCTCTCTTTTTCTCTTTCTTCCATTTCAACTGTGTGATCTCCAAGTATTGCAAAATCTACAATCTGACATGTTTTCTTTTCTTTAGCGATAATTATGAAGCCAGGCCTTCTAGATTCTGTATGATAATCCATCAGACCCGCAACAACTGGCTTTTTCCATTTTCAAGGACAGAATCTGGTTGGTGTTTATACCATTTATCAGTATAATTAAATTCGAATTGCTTGCATAATTCCCAATGGATTGATTTTCCTACCCAGTCGTGTCTCCTTTTGTACTCTTTTTGTGCAAGTTTTGTGCATTCAAAAATAATATGCATTACAGTTTCATCTTTTTGTCCACACATACGACGGAGGCTAATTTCTTTGGTTTTATCTATTCTTGCCTTGATCAGATAAGATTGAAGTAATCAAATAAGAAAAAGACGCTGGCTAACAGATTAGGGAACTGGAAAAGATTTTCAGAGGAATAGAATATGGGAACATCCAACAAGAGAGTGAAGAAAACAGAGAATAAACAAGAGACATTCGCCGCCGTGGTGTTCGCCGCCACAAGTCCACAAATCACTGTTCAGTTACAATAAACATTCCCTTTCCCCTCCAAAGATCTAACATTTTTTTCCTGTACCCTGTGATTTGATACACTTCTATAATAACACTCCATCACAACCATGTTTTCCTCACTCGACCTTATTCCTGTTCAGTAGTTTCATGTCGACCTGGCCTGCGCTACTCTTCCACAGGACACCTGCTGTGCGAGGGACCTTCACCATTGCTGGTTCCAGCCTCATTAGCTCATTAGCGGTTTTGAAAACATTATACATAGGTATAATAGTAGTGAATTTTAGGTTTCACAGCCACCATTGAGACACCATTTTTAGGGGGGCTGTTTACCAAGACTAAAGATTCCCTCCACCCATTTGACAAAATAGCCCCTGCTGGACACCATACCGGTACATCGTGGTCTTTGGGAGAGCTGACATGTATACACCTTGCTCAATGGTGATTAGGAGGTAGTTGTGGCCAAGGGTAACCTTTTAGGAAAGGATAATTGTGTTTGCTAAAATATACATCGATCGTCTTTCGTATGCTTTCAGCAACTTCTAGTTTTAACGTGCAGATGACAGAGGGCAAGAAAAATACGTTGTTGTGTTGCTTAACGCAAAGGTGATGTAAAGCGGAGCTAAGTAAAATTATGAGAATGAATGAACTTTGCTTGAGAGAGAAAATAAGGCCCAAATTTACAATATTTAATTCACTAAAACCTCATTATCCCACGTCGAAACTCCACAACCGGATAAAGTTTAAAGTGATACTAAGGACCATACCAAAAGACAAATTTACGTAGATAATGTTTAGAGAAGTCATCATATGTCAGCCTTTTCTAATTGCTACGGCCTTTCTGTGGCAATCAGCTGCTTGGTAGGGTTGATAGAGGTTTTACGGTATCACGATAAGAGGCTGTGATTAGCGTACGTGCAGACTCGCATTCATACTACAATCTCCACCCTGGTCTAAGCCCACGAAAACAGTTTCGTAATGGACCTAAATCATGCTCTTCAAGCGACATAAAATGGGTGACTTACGGGAAAATTCAAATCGTTTCCACATCATCACTGCTGTTCTTCGGCCTCATGAATTTCTTTCAAAAAATGTAATAATTTTTTCTTTTGGCGCATAATTGACCGTTGCGCAGGAGGTTGCTGAGATCGCTGCAATCGCTGAATTTCTGGCAATAAATTTCCATTAATTAAATTCCATAAATAATGAAAAAATGAAGTAAATATTTATACACAATACACCTTTCAGCTTAAAGAAATAGCAAGCTTGATTTAAAAAAATATTACTCAGTATCGCTGCTCTACCAAGGGGTCCTGTGGAAGATTCAAAAGATATTCTCTAAAACCTTAAAACGAGCGATTGATTCTTTTCTCCAATATTGTCAGGGATATCGTTTTAGATTTCAACACCAAAGAAGTAGATACTTTGCCTTGCATATTCTAACCAAAGAGGCTTCAGAGGTTCAACAAAATAATAGCATGCAGAAATACTTTAAAAATTACTAAATAGCTTATAAAAAATGAAATCGCTGGTTTCGTTTCAGTCGCTGGCGCGCTCGACGGCAACGAGAGAGATAAGACGGATCATACAAAAACCAAAGACTTTTCAAAGACAATCTTTTAAGTAACTCCATTATTTCGTTGCTATTCGGCCACCCTCTTTACCTTGTAAATCTTCAAATTTTAAATAAATTTGTATGCAAAATTCGTAAAATTAAACACTTACCTGGACTCGATTGTAAAACAATGATTCTTTGAATTTTGAAGGTGGTTGCATATTTTTATACTGTATGTATGCTACAGGTCACAGAACTCATAATCTAGGTAAATAATTAATCAGATATGGTACCATTTGGTATTCGGTTACAAATAGGTCAAATTGTTGCTTGTAGATTGTTATTTTGACCAAAATCTGTCAAATTTGATATTCAGAATCGTAAACAACCCGTACTTCAAGTGATCAATCCACCTAGCAAGTTAGTGTGGCCAAAGAATATGTATGGATAATTTTATCAAATGCACTGCACTATTACTATTATTATTGTTATTGTTATCTATTTATTCCAAGTAGGTACAGTATGTACATAATGAGCTATTTAATAAAAGATAATTCAAGCCTGATAAAAAGTAAATAGCTATATATATGTAGATAGAAATAACGAAAAAAGACTATAGGTATGCGACTCGGAGTTTCATGATTTCTCAATCTTTAGGCATAGAAAATACAAAAAATTGCAAAAGAAAGTTTAACACTCAAAAAGAAATATCGATTGCAACAATCAATCGATCGTAACCAACTTTTATACATATATAAATACGTACATAATATATAGATTATCACAGTGTTTTTACAGTATTTTCAGTATTTACAATGTTTTCTTTTTGGTTTTTACAATGCAACACATTTTAACGGCTCTAGAACCCAACATGAGACACGAAAGGTGTACTTAGTCATTTTTCAGGCTTTTATTCCCCTTTTGAAGCTGGAGAGGGTATCAGACTATTTCATGTCATTGAGAAGTGCCTGCCATAATCTACACCCTAGAAACGATATCGTCTCTAGGCCACATCACGTAGTACGCACTTGTGACAATAGTAGATTATGGCAGCTTCTTAATCCACAACGACTGTTTTTCGACAAAGATCTCCTTAATTAAACTAGGATCAAGCTCCCATTTTGTTTTAGACATTTCAGTCATCAGCAACTGTAAATTCTTGATATGTATTGGGACCGCATTGTCTCTGAGTAGCATTGTGTCAAAATTCTATCTCATATCTTTGTCAGTAATAAGCAATGCATATTTGTGAATACGATTAACTTTGTTTAATAATTTATCTTTGACTTCGTTTGAAGCTGTTTCAGCCCAAGGCGCCAGACCAACAACTCACAATGTTTGACCCTTTCGATTCATTGAGATTTTTTAGGCCCGTTAATTATTCAACTTAATTACACTGAACCTATAATCTTTTGACTACACAGTGAACACGCAGGTACACGTTTACTGTCGTGACAATATGATGTACGGAAATCTAACATTGAATCAATTATACAGTACAAAAAATAACCGTTACTTGACTAAAACAAATCGTTTTGCAAATCTTCTTATTGGTATTGGCATATTCCTTTGTACGTTTATCGTTTTTAAAAAGACTCGAAATTTGCAAAATATATATTTAAGAAAATTTATCCGCTTCGGTTGATAAAAGTTTGAATTTTTGATTGTTTTAGTTCTTCGTAAAATAGAGTTGAGAGAAAAGGACACGAATGTCAGATCCGTGTATCGGAATCAAAAAATCTTTAGAGAACTTGCGGGGCAGTAGATAATAGCTAATAAATTTTGAAACAGGAACTCTGCAAAACGCCAGAAGCAAACCGAAAAATAATTTGAACATTTATTCGGCTCAAATACTTAATTAAAACATTAAAGTTTTTAAAATTCACGCAAAGTTTTTCGGCATTCACGTTTAGCTACGTTTACATTATTTAGGATTGGAGAAATCGAAAAAAACGTAGGTCGATATCCTTTTCTGACGGCTTTGTTGGTCAGTAAAAAACTTTGCGTGAAAAAGGGGATTTTAAGAATTTGCACCCTGAATTCCTGATTCATGACCTCTATTTAGGGGCGGGGGCAAAGTTTTTGGCAGGCTAACGTCTTTCCATTTTTCTTTCCTTAATTTCCACAAAATTAATTTAGTGACCAAATCATCTAAACCTACAATAAGAACTTGCCATTTATTAAAGAAGAACCACGCTTTGATTCATTTAATTTTTGAGTTGCTTGGTATTTTAGGCTGTTTTGATTTCATCTTTAAAAGGATAGCAAGTTCATATATTTAGCTTCTTCGTGCACATCAAAAATTTATTGCATTTATTGTAATTCTTAATTTTCTTTTTGAATTTTCTTTTTGGGTGTGTTCTACCTTGAGCAGGTCTTGCTCATTGTTTCGGAGGCGTTGTGGAGCGTACGTTCAATTTTTAACTGGCAGGTGGGGCGATAACTGTTGGATAAGGCCATTCCAACAACTGATTGTTTAAATTTTATTATCTGATTAAATAGGAGGCCCATTACAAAACTTTCCACAGTTTACTTGTTGGGAGTTAAGGATATTTCTTGGGAGAAGAAAACAAGGAATTACGGCACTCGTGGCCAGGTCAAGGGCGATGGTACTCTAGCCAAGTTTAATAATTATTAGGCCTAAAAATCTCAATGAATCGGAAGGGTCGAACTTTGTCTGTTGTTGGCCGCCTGGGCCGAAACAGCTTCTAACGAAGTCAATATTGTTGTGCTTTATTTACGAATGATGTTAATATAATGATTATATCTATTTATTATTATCTTATTGTTTAATTGGCTATGAGTTTTGCGTTTCACAATGAAACAATTGCTTGTACAGATTTCAAACAATAAACTATGAAGAGTTTACTCTCAAGGGACAGAAGCTATCATTTTCAAATCTGTATCGTAAATGCAATACAAGTAATTCAAATAATGGAATGTCGATCTCAAACAATGAAATTGCAAGAGTTTTCTCCCAATATATTCGCAAGGTATGGGTTTATGCGCAAGGCGCGGAGGGACCAGCAAATAGCGTAGGGCTAGTCTGAGCCTCCCTTTTAATATAACATGATCCCTGGCAATTTCTCTCCTAACTCTTCTAAAACAGGTTTGGATTGAAGTTCGGACTCACAACCTTGGCATCCGAGTTTGCTAGCAAATTGTTAACTATAAATTACGAAAATGTGATCTTTGCGACCCAATATAGCCTGTCCCGGTAATCATTCCAAAATAGCTTAACGGTGTAGTCGTTTTAACATCTTCTCAATTGTTCTTTAATAAAAGCTTCATGTCAGTTTGTACGATTATTAATTTTCAAATAAATCGTTCCCTCTTCTCTCTTTGAGATCGAAGTTGAAATATTTGATATAGCTATAGGAAAACTACTCCAAAAACCAATCTTTTATTCAAATCTTTCATTCTAAACGTAAATTTTAAAAAAATCCCTATTCTACAATGGAATCTTGTGATGATTTGTTAGTTTAAAAACTTCTATAAGTTTTTCCAGTTTAATTTTATCGGCAATGTCTCTTTCTGTACTTATCTGGACAAGATCTTCAAGCCTTTCAGTCAACATCAAAGGGGACAATCAACCAAGACATAAGTGATAACAACATATGCTGCATGAAGGTCTTAAATATTTGTGTGACTTAACCCTTATATTTTCTCCTCAAATTTGGAATAATGAAAATATCGATCTTGGCGGTAAATGGGGAGGACGAGTCCTACCCAGTCCTCCCCGTGGTGCCACCACTGATTGAACTAGGAATCATGGAGTTGCAACACATTATTCCTCTTTCTGGAAAAATAGCAAAACTGTTGCAAGAAGAAATCGCCCTAAATGCGCAAAGAATTTTCGTACGATGGTGTTTTCAGAACAGGTAATTGGCTCCGGCCCAGTCCGAGATTTTTACAGCCCTCCCAAAAATATCAACTCTACTAAAGAGAAATTATTTGTTACAAAAGAACAAGCGGTTCTTTTCATATTTATCTTGAAATAACTTTCGTTCGTAGATACAAATTAACAACATAGCTACATACATTCTTAAGTCATACATAAATGAAAATATTGTATAATTAGGGAGGCCCTGTGGGTACCAAACCCGAAAACCCAGATAAAAAATAATAGAAAAAACCCCAAAACCATGTGCTGTGCTGTGGTGGATCAAAGACTGATGAATTGGCAATGCAAAAACTCGAAAATTATGCAGAATTTAAAATAAATATCAAAACCCGAGCAGGAAAGACAAAATAAGCCGTGATCCGTGAGATAATTAAACCTTGAAAGCCGTCACGTTTATTACATGGTTCCTACAATCCGAGCACATTTACCAAAACGATCGAGACGACCAGCATCGAGGCGACCTGAAGGCTCCTCTTTTGTTTGCTGATACCCTTGCAGGTTCGGGTGGGCGCGACTCCTATCTCTGGTTCAAGAACCACTTACCCTCAGTTTTACTCGCTATACTGAGTGCTTAGCGAAGAGGTACTGTGTGCCATTTTGAATGTCTTTGGCGTGACTCGGCCGGTAATTGAATCAACGACCTTTCGAACCAGAGGCAAGCACTCTACCAGTAGGCCGCGGCAAGGTAGCAGCACACAGTATCTATAAAAGTATCCAATAGCTACTGCCGATAAAACAAGCACAATAAAGGCAGCATGAGGTATTTATAATGATGTAGTTTGGAATTAACGGTAAATAGAAAAAAGCTGTAAATAAACAATCAAATCAAACAGTGCTTTGCCAAGGCAAAACCTAAAACCTCATGGAGTATCTGGTTCGGGCAAAAACCAAAAATGGCCGTGCTACTTGTCCAGAAGGCATAGGCCTATACAAATGTCTTTCTAATGAGACTGCTATATATTATATATATACATATGATATACTTTTTGAGTATATGCCAGACTATTGCTGATTTACATAGCATGCGAGGAAATGCTATGGCAAGAATGTGGCAAAATGTTTCAAATCCCATTTTATCGTTGGATGATCCAAGCAATTATGGTTTTGTTGCAGATGTGACAATAAATTCGACAGAGAAGGCGTATCCGAAACAGCCCCTCTTTCATCAAAAGAACATTCGAATTCTACGTAGCTACGCCCCAAAATTGACCAAAATCAATTGGTCTCATAAATCACCTCGTCTAATGATACTACCCCCCACACCCCTCTTCTGCTAACTGTTGTAAGAAAGGACCGCCCTCTCTCTTCATGAACAGTGGATCTTTTAAAACCATTACGTAATCGCTTTCAAACGTTCTATTGCACTGCGTGATACAATCGTTACACTTTTGTGGTGCAATTGTTGCACCATCATGATGCAACGTAGCGCCCTTGTATATATATTATGTTTCGTTTGTAATTAGTTAGACTCACCGTTGGTGATTAACGAGCCAGTTGTAATTGCCGTTTTGTTTTAAGACCTAACCGTTGAGAATTTGTCGTAAGCATAAAATACGTTGTCGAGAAGATTTTTCTGTGTTCACCATATTTAGAACTCACATTACTGTAAACAGTACTTCTACATACCGGACTGATTGGCAAAAATGATTCAAGCTACGAGACAGACTCATATACCACCGACGTACATAAACGACATGACAAAGCAGGGCATTTTTTTAACTACGTATTTTTTTGAAAATCAATTTTTTTAATACATTTTAGGAAAATGCATTTCTTGGGTTTGCATTTTTTTCTTGGCTTAGTATTTGTAATTTTTCTTAATTTATGTATTATTAGCGCAGCGTAGACCAGCCCGGTTATTTTTCTTTTAGGCCCTTTTCGCACATTTTCACCAGTAGTAAAAAATTTTTAAAAATGCCCTAGGTTGACGATCACTTCTGTAAACCTGGACACAAATAAAACGGACACACACAAGACAAAAGAGGTTGCTAGCTTAGACCTGCTATTCACTAGGCCTATAAAAATTGTATACTACAGATCTAAAAATACCACAGCCTCCCTTTCCCCGTTTAATTTCTTCCCAACCTAGCCTCACTCTTAAATTAGCCAATCACATAATAGCTTCATCATTCCAATCTGTGTGAATATTGAATTATAATTTTTCTGCTAATATGTTTTTGTTTTTTTGTTGTTTTTTTTTTATAACAAAGGTACATAGGCCGAGAAGGCCCTTAACCAATTTATTACATACATGGAGCTGCAACAGTAACATAAGTATTAACAAAACTAATTAAAATACTTACTAAAAGTTTTAAAAAGTAGATTAATAACATGAAACTAGTAAGCAAGGAATTATTAAATTAATTCTAGATACAATATAATTAATCACGATGAAAATAATAAATGAATTTTAAGTGGTATAATCAA
>JAACYV020046342.1:0-12608 GCA_009936425.2 Chrysaora fuscescens
CTCTAACCATAGCGCCCACCTCATCGCCATAAAAATCACATCCAGTGAGATACAGAGTGCTCGATGAATATTCAATCAATCCAAATAAGAAGTGAACGATCGTGTCGTTTTATCCAATTCGTCTTTTATATTAGCATTCCAATGTTCTACGTATAATCCTAAATCCATGAAACTTTAACTATCTTCCTAGCTCCTCCAAAACAGCCAAGCGACCAAATCCGAAAAAAATACCAATCCAACATAAACTATCGCTATTCACCATCATCTCTCTGGCTTTTATTATCACCACCATCCCACTTCTGTCACCAATTTGTAGCGTTCTTCTTTGCTGGCGGTGATTACTATTACTTCATGGCCTTCATGGACAACAGACAAAACCCTACACGTTTCAAACTTGCTCAAATCTATATAAAGCATAATCTATAACAGCATGGAAAATTTTCCAGTTCTCTCATTATTTCTCTCAGATTTATAACAAGAAAAGTACGTAAATTCTCTTCTGGAGGCCGTGATGGCGAAGCCATGATGATGTGATCCAAAGCAGCTTTTCGTGTCTTATTTGGGCGGACAAATGGCGAGCTTACTTCCGTTGTTTTTTCGATACTTATAAATTGAACAGTAGTAGGCTTACACGTAAGAGAGAACATGGGACATGGGATAGAAATTAGCGGAAATTAGGTTCCATTTTAATGATAATGCCGAAAAATTTAAATCGTAGGATTTAAGCAAGAGTAGTTTGTACACGCATTAATCGCGCAAGAATGGTTATTAAATCATGCAGGCTGCACGTAGCTGTCATTCAAAAACTAAACACGCCCCCTTAATTACCAACCACCTCCTCTCCGAAAAGTGCACAAAATAAATGCATCCTCAACGAAGAGAACAGTCCCTCGCCGAAGACCAATTCAACTCAACTAAGTCAGAAGTACCTCACCGAAGAACGAATTTACCCTCACCTACATGCAATTCAACTCACCGAAACAAGTGTAACTAACTCACTGAACTAACTCCATAAATAATGACCTCCTTGTCGCGTCGTCGCGTCGTTGTTCTAACTCGAGGCAAACTGGCCTAAATTGGAAAATTGGTTTCCGTTCAAACTTTGGAAGCAAAAAAAAGAATAAAATCGAGTAGACCTTCATCTCAAGGCTAAGTAGAAGAAACCACTATGAGTTCAATTTATATGAATTGAGATCGAAGAGAAAAATGAAATTTAAGCTTTGGATTCACAAGCATGATTTTAGTGAAGAGGAACTAGTAATAAACTCGAGGGATTACAATTGCTTACAAATTGGCGACGTGGTGGAAATCTACCATCCGGAAGATACGTTCAGCCGGCTTTTGCTTCAAGTGAGAAAGCTGAGCAATGATTTTCAACAAAAAGACACGATAAGTATCGAAACAACTGTTGCTTCAACATTTCAACTTAGAGCCTACTTAAATGTCATTGTTAACCGCATTGACCCAAGTGACGTCACTTTGGACACATTGGAACTTACATTTAAAGACCAGTATATGGGCAGAAGTGACTTATGGAGATTGCAAAGATCGCTCATAAATAGTTGTGTTTACATGGGAAAGAAAATAGAGTTTGCTGGGTTAAGATTTCAAGTGAATGAAATGTGGGCAAATGGAGAGAAATTAGCCTGTGGTGTTGTTGGAAAAGATACGAAGGTTTGCTCATGATACACACAGTAGCACCTCACTGGAAAGTTTTACTGCATTATGCTAGGAGGAGAGAGCTTGAGAAGTTGAGCTGAAGTGGCTCAAGCAGCCACCATCGAAATTTGTTTTAGATATAGATGGCAAGTCTTGCAGAAGAAGGTTTACCAACAAGTTTAATTATTAAAAACACTAAAAAATTTTAATCTTGAAGTCTCAATTTAATAAGACCCTTTTTTTACATTTTAGATTGTATATAGATCTCAAAGTGCACAGATCTACATTTTCATTCAAATGAGTGCTGAAATGTGGGAGTTTGATTTCTGTGGGGAACTGTATTTTGAGAAAACTGTAAACGGTTTTCTGAATGAGTTATTTGGAAAATGGAAAGAATATTGTTGTAGCCATGATGTCACTATTGTCATGTTTTCAAGAACTTATTATGGCACAAAGTCAATTGGTGAGCATAGCTCTAGTAATTGAAAACATTTCTGAGCTACTGAAAAATGCTTAAAATTCATAGGATACCTTGCCCTTATCAAATTTTATCTTTTTAGACAGTGACTTCACATACCAGTAACAGACATTTCAGTCTGAGGCATAAATTGCCTATGTCTTCCTTTGAAAATAAGCACAATTAGGCTATAAATCTGATTACACACGTAGTTTAGGCTCTTCCACAAAGTGAAGCTAGATTTTCAAATCCTTATCCTCATGCAAGGTAAATCAACTCAAATGTTTTTGTTAGAAGTGTTTGATAGTTGTAAGAAGATGTTTCACCTTTTTGCAGATGTATTCCCAAAAGAAATGCAGAGTAGCATTGTCAAAGGGCATGATGGTAGATTCTATCAAGATTTTTACAAGATCATTGTAGGCTCTGCAAGTGTAGATGGCTGGAAAGATGTAGCTATCAAGTTAAAAACCAGTTTCAACAATTATCTGAACTGGATTGGTTGTGAAGACGACTTTAAAGAGGACCAGCCAGAAGGCAAAAATTCTAGAGCTAGTAATGGGAATATGCTGGAAGCACTGAATATTTCCTTGAACAGTAAGGAAAAAATAAATTTTAAATCCTTTAAATTTGCTAACATTAGCACTAGATATTTTAGACATGGAAGCAGGCAGTTTCAAGACTGATGGCAATCTTGTGTTTTCTAAAAATGCTTTCCCAGAAGATATATTATTTTACCCACACTCAGTTGATCTTTGACTAGGTTTTGACATGATTCAGTTATTCTTACTGATACTTTGGTACTACTTTGATACTTAGCCTCACAGATTGGATCCCTTTTTTAACCTAGGAGCTTGCATGATTTTGGTGCACTGTTTTGTTGTCGCATGTAGTTGCATGTAGATGAATACATGAAAATATGTTTTCCCGACTATTGATTACAATTGTTTAGAAATATCTGTTGTTATCCCCAGTATTTCATCATATTCAGCTATGATGCAGCAAGTCACCCCCCCCCCCCATTATCCCCTGTCACCATGTGTGAGCCCTTTTAGATTCTTAAGCATCTAAGAATGGATTTCCTTGCACAAAATATGCATATTAGTCTGTACCTAGTTTATAGCTTCTTAGAACACCAGTTTACAGTGATGTGTTGTCCATTTATAATTTACATTTTTTTAGGTTTTTTTACTCATTTGACAATAAAATGAAAAATAATAAGAAAGATTGTAATAAATACTACGAATTAAGATCTGCAATTAACAGTTATTTAGAAAGACAATATTGTCCCTGTTAATCGTTAATAAAGTCTTTGATTGACAGTTCGTTATCCACAATATTAGACACGATAAATGCCGTTTATCACCGCAAGCCTTTGATATTTGACGTTTTCTAATTTGGAAATAGCCTGGCAGGAGCCTTTGCAACATTTGGCCACAGACATCATCAAAAGCATGTTTGTCTTGACAAAAGCAATTTGCAGTTTATTTCGTATAAGATATTAATATTTGAATAAGCCACCTGCATAATAATTTGATTCGTAATATATTTTTAAGTCTTAGATGTAGCTTTTTACTCTTAGTTTTTGAAACGTTTTTCATTGATGTCAATTTGGAAAGAACAAATTCAACAGTTATTCTTGTCACCCCTGGTGCCGGTGTATTTGACGTTGACAGAGAGCTTACAAGTATAACAAAACAGAAGTTGATGGACAGTGGTATGTAAAAGAAATTATGAAGCTTTATTTCTTAATTGATTATCAAACGTGTATTCTGAAACTCATTGCTTGAATATTTGATGTATGATAAATTTAGTGATTTTTCTAGTAGTTTTTTCATTCTTATTTTGACCACACCATAACTATATCCTTTAATCGTTAATCCACATAATTGCTTTTGTTTAATGGAAATTGTATGTCAACACGATGACAGGAAAACGGCATTTTCAAAAATCCATTTTCCGAGGAGCTTTTTCGAAAAGTATTCTGTTTTCAATTATCCGAAGCCCTATCCCAATGAATTTCATTTTCAGAAACATCCAAAAACATGGGATGCAAACAGATAATTCATTTGCTGTTACATCTGATTTATTTTGTGGTTATAAATACCATGTTGCCATCGTTGCAGGATTTGCCGTGGATTTAGTTTGTCTTGCTGAGCAACCCCTGCACGCAGTACCGCTCCTAAAGTTCCACAACAAAAAGTCACCGAAATTGAAAGACCAGCTTATAACAGTTGACTATAATATTCCTCAGTGGGTTAATCACAGTTTTTATCGCTCACCCGATCAGAGAAATGTGAGCTCAAGGTTTGTCCCTAGGATGAAAGTGCCAGAGAGGCCATCTCTTATTGATGACACAGATATGGAAGATCAAGGTATTGATGATGCGGGTCGTTTTATTTAAAGCTACATCTTCTGTGTCTAGTTTTGTTTCATATTGCTAATATGACCGTAATGGCTTTAACGATTTTACTGTGAAACGCAAATGGTATGCAACTCTTATGTTGTATTATGGGCAATATCGTTTTGTAGATATTGATAATTTAATTCCTGGAGCTCGGCCCCAATATGGGAAAATTTCAAAATTGAGCTTTCGAAAACGCATCATTTTATGAGAACAGCAGTCCAACAACAATCAACTTGCCGCCGAAATCCAAGCAAAAATTGGGTAGCTAATTTAAATGCCGATGAATTTGGAACAGGGCTTAAGTTAATAATTTTATTTCTATGAAAGATGCATTCGAAAGGCAGGATCAGCCATATTTGCCATCAGGGATTGATTTTGATGAATATGATGCCCAAGTTTTCACGTATGCAACCCCTCGAACCATGATGCGAAATAGAATAGCGCGAAACCTTCAAAGACGGAGAAAGGGAGACTTAGGGGTGCTGAGAAAATCATCCCCAGATATGATGTCTCATGGCAAACATGGCGTCCATGGACCTCTGCGCGGATCATGGAATGAAGACAGTTTCCAACATACTGAGTCATTCCCAGTTCACCGAGCTTTGAGTGAGTGTGAAGATACAAGACTCGGCACATCTGTTGGTGAAAACATTATTTTCATTGATGGTGAGTTTATTTATTTGTTCAAATGTCTGTTGACCTTGTGTTGTGCTATCGATAGTGTATATGTATTTACATTTATAAAAAGGCTACAACTGTCTTTTTTTTTTCGAAAGAATCCTTAATCAATATATATAAGCTAAAAAAGATTGTGCTTAGAACAAAGCGAACCAATTCAAGCATATAAAAGCTTCCTCTGTTTAAATATCTTAGATGACACAATAGGTGAAAGTGATTCCAGTCCAGATGTTGATGCGATATTCAAAAGAGGCAGTGGTGGGAATGCTGAAAGTTTCCCATTATATCAGGCTGGTTTAATCAACCCTTTTAAGCCATACTACATGTCGTACAAGCTAACTATATTTAGACATCTGTGGCTGCATGCATTTCCAACGGATCCAAGAGGAGAAGCGGTTCAAGAGCATCACCAAAAAGTCATCGTTGATCAGGATGGAATTTCACCAGTGGTTAGTATTTATGAATGACCTTGGTGTGGAAATAGAATTCAGCATATCGATATATTTATAGATATTCTATAGCTAAGCATATTTTGAAAAAAGTAATGACCAGGCAGGGACTGAATGGCGAAAGCAATGTTTTTGATTCCTTGAACAAATTTAAGACCTTTTTTATGCGACAATTTCGAAAGAAATTTTACTTAAAATCTTTGAAACACTTTACAGTTTATATACTGCAAGGAAGTTAAGTCTCTTAACCTTCTAGTCTTTTTAACTCGTTAAATTATTCTATTTTAGGGAACGCCTTTTGATACAGAAGAAACAATGTTAGCTGTGATCACTGGACACAAATCTTGTGAAAATATTGACAAACAAGATGATATACAAATTGATTTAGAAAAGAGGCTCACTGATCTGTCCAGCAATGGGGAATTCGATAAAGTGAAATCGTTCAGGAAAGTTGGCAGTGATAAATCTCTCCTCAGCAGTGGAAGATCAAGTAATCATTCTACCAAAATACAATTGTCCATTTTTCAATTTCAGTACAATATTTTGTCTCTTTAAAATAGATAACTTGATGGAGGCATTAATTTTCAGATTTATTTATTTGCGTTTTTGCCATGGTTTAACCCAAAGTTTATTTTTACTCTACTACTATAAAACGTTCTATAAAACTATAGTTCTATAATATTTTATTAACAATTCTGATACAGGCAGCATGTTGTTTCAAAAAGCCCAAGATCAAGACTGGACCGCTACTATACTAACTGGTGTTGACTGGAAATCACTCAGCATTCCAGCTTGTTTGCCCTTAACCATAGATCACTTTCCAGACCAAAAAATATTTGAAAATGACTACTATTGGTATAACTATAATGTGATTATCGATGATAGCTACGTAAGGTAAATTCTTTATTTATATCTCTAAATGTGTACGCCGGCAGGAGTTTAAGAATGAACTTCGTGTATTTTGTGTAAAACCGTCAAACACTTACACTCACTCAATGGTCTCAAGATAATGCTGTAAACGTATCTAAGAGTATCATACACTACTTGGTAATGTTGATGGCAGGCTAGCTAGCTGAAATGAAAGGCAATCTTATAGAAGCATTACTGATCACTTTACTTTTTTTGCTATGTTTATGACGTTTCCCCAAAGTTCATTCGTCATATAAGCATTTCAGTTTGTGCTGATTCATAGTGATTTTCTTTCTAAATCAATTTTATTCGTGTGGCATCATGTAGACCAAGTTCCGACGATAAATGCCCAAATCGTTTCAAGATGACTGCTAGAGATAAGTTCCTGGAGGCAATTTCGCAGAGAGTCGGGCAGGTGAGACGTTTACCTTTGTTTGCCGTTTTTCTTGAGTTTGCTAGTTTGCACCCTTTTAAGACAAAGTTATCGAATATTTGAATAACAAATTATCCCAGCCGATCACTTTTTTTATCACAGTGCAATAAAACTAATATGGTGTTTGTAGGGTTTTCAATTCGTCAAGAACAAAGAGAAACTAAAGTTCTTGTTGAGTCCTAGTAAAGGAAACAGACCATTAGTATTCATGCCTCCGGATGATGGCTCAAGAGAGGAGCATGTTCTTAGTCACGTGCAACAGATTCACCACGTGCAGTTCGATGGCCAAGAATTATCTGTGAATAAATATGTGAAGAAACATGTTCCCACCACAAGACCATATCAATACAAGTGAGCAGATGTTACATTTATCGCATTGAACTTAGCAGCTGATGTTTCGAGCGTCGTTTTCCCCTGTACATTAAATAAGAAATTGCGTTAATGTTCATACTGTCATATTGTCATACTGCCCCTTAAAACTGCTCTACCCGAAATGTTCAATGGGTTTAGAGTGATTCAGCAAACGTTTAATTTCTCAAGTAAGATACTTGGCGTTAATGCTAGTAATTCTAGAAACGTATTTCGTTTATGCCCTTTTTTATTTTTGATGCTACCATCTAGGAAGAGAGCTTCAAATCGTTGTTCATGAACGCTATCGGTACCCTGCTCTTTCATTTCGTTCAGGACCTTCTCCCTTTTGAAAAAGGCACCCAACCGCAGATCAGTCCTTGGCCTAAACAATATAGCTAAGTAATGTGTTACCAGAAAGAATGTAAAATATTGCATGTTGCGCTTCTTGATTTAACTGTCTATAAAATACCTTTAATATGATACTTAGTAAATCTAAAAACATGAAATATGATGCAGACAAATATCAAACTATAAACGAATAACGAAGATTTTTTAACTGATGAAAGATTTCAGTTCTTGATACAAATCTAAATTAAAGCTGCAATTACTTAACCGAAAATTACTCAAAACGAAATATAATATCCACATTTGTGCATCTTTGCCCGCTAAATTTTTTGGAATTATAAGCTGATCCCAAATCTTTCACTTCTAATCACTCAGCGTCCAATCCGTCAAGCTTTTGCAGTAAAGTGCTTCATTAGTTGCTTTTTCGTGTCATTCTGTTACGTAGGTCAAAATGCAATCACATGCATTTGTCTTGTTTTTGCTAACTGATTTCGCTTTTTCTTAGATACAAGCTTTGGCCTTCCGGTGGTGAAGAATTCCAAGGGTCCTGTACAGAATTCTTGCACGAAGATGCAGTGAATTACAATTGGAATTACTTGGATCATTATGTAACTGGCGAAGGAGAAGACTGTGATATGCTGCTCGAGGTAAATGTACTAATTATAAACAATATATATATATTATCGACAATATGATTGAGTTAATTCAGGTAATTAACACATTTGAATTCAATATAACATATTTAGATATATTTGTTCTACTTCTCAAGTAGGAGATAAAGAATTTATGAACACCAAAGGCCTTTTTTTTGCATGTATCAAACTGTATAGACGATGCATTTTATATCGTGAGTCAGTTTTACACACATGATTTAGAAGCAAATTGCAATTGCAAATCATGGCACGAAATAGAGCACTTCGCTTGAAAGGAGCTGCTTGAGATTGCATTTATTGCAACTTACATGTTTTTCGTGACATAGAAAAGTTCCAATGAACAGATATGGTTTAAACAAACAGCGTGTAATTAATTTTTCTCCTTTCACATAAATCTTCTCTGGATCTCATTCGAACAATACCGCGAGATTCGAAATCGATTCAATTTGGCTTGGAAAAAATTGATGTGGTTAGCCCATCAAATATTTGGAGCCTACGTTCATTATCAGCATTTTTTTTAAACGAAGAAAAATCACTTCGTTTCCTCTAGGTTTTGAATACGATTTCCTATCTGTTTCCCATCGTAGGATATGAAATACTGGCGAGTTAGATTTCTCTTGCTGCCTGTTAGAGATAATTCTCATGCTGATACAAAGTATTCTGGTGATACAAAGATGATTGAGATTGAAGGGTTTTTGAAATTTATGGAGGGTCTAAATGGCATCAAGCGACCAGAGAATCAAAGGATGTTATTCTTGTGCAGGGTATGTTTTTCGTATTTTGTGATTTTAATTTACTTTGTTGGTTGCTTCTAGGTATTTGTTTATCAATACTTGGTTGACTGAATTACCTTTAAAGCTTTTTCATGAAAGTTTTTTTGTCAGCTGAAATAAAATTATCCTAACGAGATATTTCGTAAAAAGGTTGGTTTTTCTGGAGATTCATTATCCACAATTTCCACTTTCCGTTAGCCTGCAGTGCTAAATGTGGGAGAACTGCTATGTGCCTTGCATCACCTGGGCCTTTCTCAGGGTCAATTGCTACTCATCCTTTTTCCTCTTCATTTACCGTCTTTAAAGAGATTTGTATTAAATAATTGATTCTGTTTCCTAATGAAATTGGCTGTCTCTTGCCTTCTTCCTTTCATAATTCATTATCTTGACCTTTCTTAGATCTTTCTCGGATGTATAACATTCTCCGGCTTCAACAATAAGATTGCCTACTTGTGAAATCTCTTTCACCGTTCAACTATCTATAAACTCTGAATTCATAATACAAATTCCAACACACGTTTTCTTTCTCTACATTTCAAGCCTAGCCTCGGTTCAACCATCTCTGGATATAGAATGAAAGAAATGATAGTCGCAGCTCTTCGCTTCAAGTATCGTCTTGCGTTGATTTTAATGAAAGCAAATGTGTTCTGCACACATAAGAATAATACCTTGACAGGGCGATGTGAAGTTACGAGTTTAAAAATGGTGAAATAACTATTAAGTGACATGATAAGTGTCTATTTCGTAAATCAAATGCTAATCTTGGGATAAACGGTGCGATTGTAAAGCTTCGATGAATATGAAAATAATGAAAAGGTAATCGAAATTTGTGCATGAATCGGGTCTTTTTGTCACCAACGAGGGTTTAGCGGCGTCCTCATATTCCTCATATTCCATACCGGAAAAGTCAGTCTTAGCTAAATCCGACGTTAATAATAAAGCAGCGGATAGGATAGTAGTTGGGCATCGGATATATTGGTTTTGGATATATTTCCAATGTTGTTATATTTACAATATTCTAGAGGTTTGATAACTTTGTGATTGAATATCATATCATTTTGTTCGAAATTAGAAGGCTCCGGTGGGGATTCAGGAACGTTGTACGTGTCTAGTCTATATTCATGAACAACATACGGAGTTGGCGGTCGAAGCCAGCTTTACTGATTTGATGGTTTCCTTGGAAACAAAGGATAATTTCTTCATCACTATCAGAATCCACTTGCGACTGCTCGTCATTCTTGTGTCTAATGTCGATGTTTTTTCTGTTTTGTTTGCTGAATTGGTTCGAGTGGTAAATCTGCACATTGCAATAGAAGATCCCTGTGTAATGTGCGCACACGTCCATCTAGATTCCGTTCGAATACTACTTGCTATACGGCTTGTATGTTAGCCCAGATTGACCTTTGCTTTTATGGATGCAAAACCAATTCCTGTGTGTATCAGTGAGAGACGGCAATTTGCATGTGATACAGAAAGTTACAACAAATTGGTTCAACTGACTTGAACGCAATGAAAGCTGTGTCAGTTAGCAGCTCAGATACGAAATTTTATGATTGGTAATGACATTGTCATATTGGTGATCACAAAAAAATGTTTGTCTCAACTTTCTTGGAGGAGCATGATTTAGCTACAGATGATACATTGGCTACTGGTGATTTGAATATTCGTTTGGATGTCTGTGATGATAGAGGAAGTGTAGTGCAGCATGTGAAAATCCACCCATGATAATGAACATACTTTTGATCTATTAATCAAGAGATACCCTGAAACAGTTTCTCAATGTGGCAGTCACAAATAATCAGATCTCTTCTCTATCAGGTGTTATCTTCCCCAAGCCAATACACGCAAGGAGATAGGTTACGTACAAGAAGATCAATCGGCTAGAAAATGTTTCTAATGATTCTCCAGAACAGGTTGAATTGATTGACCGAATTTGTGATTTTTCAAACTTGGTTTCCAGATGCAATTCAAGTGTGTCGAAAGTCCTTGATCATCATGCTCCATTGTAGAAGAAGAATATGACGCTTTTAGACAAGCATCAAGGCTATAATGAAATCGTCAATGGCTAATGTTGATGCAATGAAATGAAATCAGCTAAACGAGATCAACGTCTTCTGGAACGGAGATGAAGAAAAACACAACTTTTGCTGACTATGAAAATTTTGTGGCCCAAAATCTAAATCTGCGAAGAAGGCTGGATTATGCAGACACATTACTAAGATCTTGTAATATTTTTCAATCGTCGTGCACTGTTCCAGGTCTCCAACAAAATACTTTATAAACAAACACAGTCTTCCTTACAACCACATGATTCCCCTGCTGAACTTTCAAGGACAAATCAGAAAATGGCAGAAAGCTTGGAATCAACCAACAAGAGGCATGCAAATTGGATGTAGCAATAACGCAATCTGTAGCACTTTCAGAGCATAGTGCAAGAAAAATCCGCTAAAAAGCTCCCATAAAGTCGAGTGAACTAGATCCTCAGACCAGATTGTCCAAATTATAATCCCAACTAGATTGCATGAGCAGCTTCATCCTGTCAATGGAAAAGCAAGAAGTAACAGCTTGACCTCAGTGCAGCCTTTGACACGGTGAATCACAACCTGCTGCTAAGAAGGCTGTCAGACAAATGTGCCAGTCCATGTCACGCACTTTGATGGCTTGAGTCTTGCTCGTCTGATAGGTTTCAGCTGATGCGTATTAAAAATGAAACATCCCAAGGGTTAGTGCTTGGCGCAATCCTCTTCACAACTATCACGTTACCTCTAGGGGACTTTGTTCTCATACACAACAGCTAATATTTTCATCGTAATGCAGACAGTTATGCATGGCATATTCACTCCCACTCCATTTAATGCAGAACAGTGTACAGAGAATCTGGATGAACATGAATGTATGCTTTCCAATAACTTGAAACTAAATTATGATAAAGCAGAATTGCTAGCAATCGGTATAGGCAGGGAAGAATCATAAAACGACTGAATTTCAACCTAACCCCACTTTTTATTGCACTATCTTACTAAATCGACTATGGAGATTCCAAATCCGAGATGGGCCCTTTGAAATTTTGACCGGAAGTTGACTTTTTGATGACGTCATCAAGTGCAGTCTTTTTTAAAATAAAACCGCTAATATTTCATAAAAGTGAGTTAAAATTCTTGAAAAACGTATGTTTTCGGATAGAACTCGTCGAGTTCTTTCGAATGATGTACATTTGAGTCGTTTTTGCTGATATCGGCAAATTAAGTGATGACGTCATCTGTGAGAAAAGCTCTCGCGGAAAGCCATTTATATCGTTAAATAATGACCAAACCAGCATAACACATTATTCTTTTTTTAATTCTGCACTATTCGGAGCATTTCGAGTCGGCTTAGCTTTAAATGTCATGATATCACACGAAAATTTGGTAAGTTTATGGCAAGAGTTACATATAATTCATGGAATCCACTCTGAGTCATTATCTTCACTTCCACTGCTTGATGAATCGTCGAAAAAT
>JAACYV020046564.1:2433-12599 GCA_009936425.2 Chrysaora fuscescens
ACACTAAAAATGCAACCTGATATTGTCCAGTCGCACTGAGGTTGAGACTACCAAAGGTTCAGATATCGTGGGGTGACCAGGAAATTTTTTTACTACGCCGCCCGTTACTGTAAAGCTACTGTACTTTTGTTCTGCTTTGGTTTACAGCCTATAAAAGTTAAGGTAAAATTATATCTGAAAGGGAATAATGGACCAAGGCATGAACCGAAAAAAGCAACCTTTCGAGTATTAAAACGAATGCCTCACTACTACAGAGCCAAATGGTGACGCTATACAATATTTACAATAAGTTTAAAGCAGTTTGTCCCCTATTGCTATATGCATGCATCATAGACTCTAATGCGAGGCAATGTCTACACAACCAATCGGGAAATAAGAAAGTTTCTAGAGCATTTGTGTTCAAATCACATGGTTGTAATAGGCCCTCTAATGCATGAATTTTGTGGCCACGAAAATAGGGATGAACACAATAGGGGACAGATTGCTCTAAGGAGTATATTCAATATGTAGCTCATTCCAAATTGGAGAGAGTGGTTACTGTTCTCTGTTGATTTTGTTTCCTGTGAACCGCTGACTGGTGGTAAAGAAGAAAGTCTGTCACATACTTCAAAGAGGGGGCTGAGCTCTCCATTGTTTGTGCAGTTTTCAACGAAGTGCGCCTTCTTTTAGCTACCTAGCCATTCAACCTTTCATTCACTCGTATCGTAATAGCAAAAGTACTTGTTGAAGTTGACGCTCAATTTGAATGAAGGAGGTACCTCGGAACAGGGGCGGCACCAGCCTCCTGGAAGTGAGGGGACAGACCCAAAATGGGGGTGATGGGGTGAGGCCCTGGAAATTTTTCAGGGCCAACGCCCTTTTATGAATAGGGAATACCATATTTACAGTTAGTGAAGACCCTTCAATTGTCTGTCAACATTAAGAAGTAAATTAAGCTGTCCGAATCTTAGGAGTCACAAGATATTAGAAATTTTAATCTGGCGAAAGACCCCCCCCGCCGATGCTGGTGATAACTGGAGGAACGCGCTCCTCAGTCCCCAAGTGACGCTGCCACTGCATCGGAGGAGTATATACCATTGCACAGAGTTTGTTTTCTAAATCTCGTTAAATATTGTAGCTATAGCAATGGTTTTCCTGCCAAACATAAATAAATATAATCACGTCATCTGTCCGTCATCTATTCCTCTTTTATTGTTGGCTTTTGTTTGCTTTTGTAGTCGCCACAGCAACGGTTATTCATCAAGTGATATCCGTTGGCGTGATAAGCGATAAACAACAAAAGAGGAAGCAAATCGGTTTTTATTACTTATTGCGTTTCATATTACAATTGCAACAAAAGACCGATGTTAAATGTTATTTAACTTTATGATATTGTCGAGGATTACTCAAACTTTTCCGCTTTGAAAGTGAGCTTGGAAGTGCAGAGAAATTAAAAGCGAAAAATATTGGTAGGCCTATTCCATAATTGAAATAGTTGTTGACGACCAGTAAAACTTTGCGAGAATGGGATGTTGTGGAAATAAGACTGAAGATGAAGGATTGGAAATGAACAGTAACGCTGAAACAGGCGTGAAAGGGAAATATGGTATAGCCGAATTTGTTTTCGTTTTCGTATCTTGTATAAAGCTTCACTGCTTTGTCAAAACATCAGATTAGCTTCAATTCAAGCATGCTGTTTCAGAGGCCTATAGATAAAATAAGACAAGGAAGGCTGATCTTCATCTGCAGCTTCATCGTTTTGCATCGTAGTTTAAACTTGAATTTGATCATTCTCCCTCCTCACAAAGTCATTTATCACTTATAATTTAGCTCCCATTACTAAAGAAAGGTCTAAAATTTCACCACCCAGCTTCGTGCACACGGCCAGGAAGTTTTGCAAAGAGGAACTCGCATTTGTTTTGCTCACTCTTGTTGTCACATGTTCTCCCTTCCAAAAGGTCTAAGAATAATTGATCAATTTCAAACAGACACCGTGGTGACCTTACTTGGTTTCTCCCCGTTTTAAGTGTTTACCTCAAAGGGGTGACAAACAATTTGTGTGAATTTGGACCATGTAAGCTAGTGTTTCATGCTTCAAGACCAGTTGCAATCAATGCGAACAAATTAAAAATTGTGGCAATTTTAGCATGAAGTAGAACTAAGCTTTACTTTTTGCTATTATTGCATGACCAAAAAATAAGCCTGTAAGTGTCTCACAACAGGATTGCAAGAAACATTGCAGAGATGATTTCAGCATTTACAGTTAACACTAGTTTTTGTGGTAGCTTATTTCATTGTGCTTGTAAGAAAGAACTATCCTCTTAATCCAAATAGGACCATTTGACCATTTGAAATCAAGATCTAAGGGAAGGCAAGATAGCATGGTTTGCTCGTTATTGCTTGCTAATTATTATTGTTTTAGTATTTTGTAAAATTAGTTTATAGTAGAGTCTTACTCTTGTCTTAGTCAGTCTTAGGAGTTTCCTTTTCATTTCACAGGTGAGAAGCAGAAGTATGACCCATCTTTTAATGGACCAATCAAAAACAGGTAAGCCTTTTCTGGCTATTGGCCCATATGTGAAGAAAACCAAAACATACCAATTGCTAAAAAAGACTAAAAGGCACACAAAACAAAAACAACAGCAATATGTTTAAAATATTATTTTTCCCAATGAAACATAAATCCCAAAGAAGTCCTGCATGGCAGGATGAAATATTGAAATAAAATATATTTTAAATATATTGATGTTGTTTTTGTTGTGTTGCAGTGTTTCTGCCTTTCAGTTTCATTATTGTTTTTACCTGCAAGCATCCTTTGGATGCAACAAACATCGTTTTACATAGTGGTTACATCCTTGTTATTATATACCCATTGCTTTTGTAAGAGGAGTGGGGGGGGGGGCATGTGCTCCAACATGGCTTTATATACATCACAAATAGTAGTAAATCCTTTGTATATTATTGTTCACCCCTTTCCCCCAATTTGTGGCTGCTTCCAATGGCCCTGTACTCGTTTTAAATTTTGTGACAGACAGCAGATTAGCAAAACAGGGACACAAAGCATTTGAGAGTGAACAAAATGCATGAACCAGGATATAGTTTGACATGTTTTTTTCATTTCTCTGAAACCATTCCCCACTGCTATTTTTCAGCCAGGTTTGCATTATTTCAAACTATTTGATAACAATAAACCATCATCGTCTCTCAATTTGGAGTACCTTCTCAGCAGTTCAAAATTTGCTAATACATTTTTCTGATTAGGAAATGCACAGATGTCATCTGCTGCATTGTTTTTCTTCTGTATGTTGCTGGAATGTTGGTAGTTGGAGGGATATGTAAGTGCTATTTTTTTACAAAATGATTTTTTGTTTAGGTAAATCTTTTTTTTTCCTACTTGCCTTTGGAACTGTTTGTTATACTATGATCATATACGTATATATTTGTATATAAATGATGTAAATTGAATAACTTATTATAAATATTTCTTAGCAAATATCACAAGAGGCAATCACTATATATGCCATCATATTCTACAAAATCCTTTTTCCCATATCCTCCCTTTTTCAATAGCTCCCATTTCTAGCCTTGAGGTGTGGCCTCCCCCAATTGTAAACTGAATGCACCCACTTGCTCTCTAATTTTTTAATGTATTACTTGAAGAGACCTTTAAAGTGAATCAGCCGTGGTAATTGGAGTTATCTATAAATAGGAAAAGAAAATGGTCATACTCCACACCATTGTTCTTTGAAAGGTTGTACAGAATGATTACTTGAATGCCATTTTCAAGTTTTAAGTTTTGTTTTTGTTGTTTACATAAAACCTACCATGTGAAAATTCTGTCCGTAGTCTCATATAAAAAACAATTTTTTTCTTGTTAATTTACAATTTTCTCTATTTTAGCATATTATATGGGTGATCCAAATCAGCTCTTGAATCCCACTGACAGTCAAGGTGATAATCTTTAAGAAACTTTCAATTTGCATTAATTTGTTGATTTAGAACTTTTTTTGTAACTCATTGTTTCAAATGCAGGAGTCGGTTCCTTTATTTTTTCTCATAGCTTTTGTTGCTTTAGCCAGAAGCCTGATTTTACGCAAGAAGATTGGGTATCGATCTGTTGTCCGACAGATGCATCATTTAAATTGGTCCTTCTGTTATTAGGCACATTGCATTTGCATTCAGTTATCCCATCTCATAATAGAAACTGCTACTCTAGCTTATAAAGCATTGCATTAGAATAAGAGCAACTTAGCAATATCTTTAATTTACTTTCTGATTACCCTAATTTTCATTTTCCTACTTTACTGTTTATTATAAAACATTTAATCAATCAACATCAGATCAATAAAGGCAATAAAGGCAACAATGTGATAACCGAGAGGCTCTATGATAAAACACAATTGGCCTGTTTAATGTTTTTATTGGGTAGCTAGAAATTACCACATTAATAAATTATTGTATGCTCCAAATTAATAGATTATTGTATGCTGCAAGATATATTTTTTCTACTTTATTGGTATCCAGGCCAAGATGGCACACAACTTACTTGCAATCGCTTTAACTAAAACTAACTGCATCTTATAAAAATAAAATGACCTTTTGAAGAAAAAGAAGAGAACCGCATCTCATTACATGCTGATATGATAACATGCTGGAAAATACAACTGGAGTTAAAAAATGCGCATCAAATTAAATATTTTTTGAAACAGAAAGAAACTGTTACTCTTGCAAAGTACAAATAATAGTAAAAAGTTATAATTAAAGAATTGGAAACTTATTCCCTTAAAGTTTCTTATTCAATAAATTAATTCAGTCAGGAAAAAGGCAAATGCAAAATGTTAATGAATGCAAATTTTAGATGAACACATTTTTGACTTTTTCAAATGCTCTCTTGCATATTCTGCCCACATAACGTATCTTCCTCTTCCTGTCTCAAAAGTCAGAGAAACTCATTTATTCAGTAACCCTGTGGGACGGTATTTTGAGTTAATGCGATTGTACAGAATTTATCTATATTAGATGATTCATTGGCTTTGGCATCGGAATTTTGCAATACGATTGATGATAAATGCAATGTTACCCATTGAAATGAAATGGCATTGAAATTGGTTAAATAAATTTTGAGTTTCACAATAAAAGCCACTAAGAGTGTTCCTTTGATCCAAGCAATCCATAACGGTCTAGTGAAGGTGACTGCCAGTCTTTTTTTGAAACTTGCCTATAACTGTGACTAGTACTCTTACTTTTATTTCATCAATCCCCCAGGAAATGTCTGTGGAAAAACAGCAAAAGTTAAGTAAGTAAAATTTATTGTCATTTTATTTGACTATAGGCTACATACTATTGATTTCTATATATTGTTATCGTTACGTCATCTGATTGTATTGAAAGAAGTTGTATTGCAAAATTACGTTTAAGCGCTCATAATCTGCAAATTGAAATTGGCAGATTTGGAAAAACAAAACTCCTAGGTCAGAACGTTATTGTGCATATTGTAAAACACTTAAAAAGTACGTTGTGGAAGACGAAGTGCATTTTATAACAGTATGCCCACTTTTTGAGGAAGAAAGGAAAATTTTGTTTGATAATATATATTCTATATATCCTTCCACTAGGCTCTTAAATACAGAAATAAATCTCTCTTGCTTTTGAGCCAGGAAGACAGGGAATGTATTAAATTATTAGGCAAATTTTGCAAAAAAGGATTTAGTAAGAGAGAAAAAGATATAAAAAATTGTAAAAATTATAAAAAATGCAACAAATAAAAAATTACTCGATACGTAATCAATATTAGTAATTAAATAAGTGTCTTTTTTGGCAAGTTTAGTATTATAGTCTATACCGTAGTTAAATGTTTTTTACTTTCTTAATGTATCTGTATCTGATTTGTTTTCATTATTACTGTTTCTTAATTGTAATAATCTTAGTGTTCTTAAATTTATATCCTCTGTATTGAAAATTAAGTTAATATAATCTTTGTTAGTTTGATTCATTATTAGTAGTTAATTTTAGTTATTAAATTGTTATCAGGTAAAGGGCCATCTCGTCCTACATACTGAATTGAAAAAAAATATAACCAGCAAGCAAATATTTCATAAAAGTTTCCATTATATTTCATCAATATTTATCTAAGATTGATCTCAATCTATGACATAGAAATTCAATTTAATCTGCAGAGACAAGCCATATCTGCTGTACTTTGATCTCACTGAGTGTATCTCCACTGACATAAGTCCTTCAAAGATCCTGAGTTCTGTCACCAACTGTCCTACTTATCAGGTACATAGGCTACTCTTGATCTTGTACCTAATCTTATGCCTTGAACCAAGGTTGAATGTACACATTTTCAATTCTAACATTTTTTTACAAGGTTTAAGAAAAAATTAAATAAACTTGTTATTTTGCCTCTATTTACATGCCAGTTTTTTAGCAGGAATTGTTTTATTTCAATTTTCGACAAAATTATTGGCATTTTAGCTGTATCTGGTTTGTTTGTTTGCCTTTTTATTGCATGAAAAATTAATAACATTTCGCACTGCTGTAACCTAGTGGTAGAGTGCTCACCTTTGGTTTGGAAGGTTGTGGGTTCAAATCCAGGCAGGGTCTAAACCAAAGACGTGGTACTTAATGCCTCTCTGCTATGAAGTAGCATGAGGGGTGGGATTAAGGGTAAGTGGTTCTGTAACCTAGGATGAGAGTCACTCTGCCCAACCCCCCCCCCCCCCTATGAATGAAAGAGTAGCCTCTGGGTTGCCTGCAACTGCAGTTGACAAACATATTTAATACTTTAATACATTTACTAACTATCTTTCTTAGATCTGTGTGAAGACATGCCCAAGTACCAACCAAGCTGCTTTAACAGCTAGTGCATCAGAATTATACTGCAAGTATGATGCAGATACTTCCAGTGTAAGTTCATAAAATGTGATTCTTTTGCCTAGAATACTGTCTTTAATTGGAATTGTCTGTTACAGCAAAATATATTAAATATGAAATAATCATTGCACCATTCTAAAGCACCTAAAATTAAGATGAATACAATAAGGGACAGACTGCCTTTAATCTTGTTTTATGGTGATTGTCAATTTTGTTAAAGAAAAACTTGGTAAGTCATATGAAACTGCCAACTAACATTTAATGCTGATATCAAAGGCATGGTGGGTCCGTTGATCAGTTGTTGGAGGAAGCTTGTCTAATGATTGATGAAATGAAATGCGAAAATTGATAGAAGATAGAGAAATCTGTAGGCACTTGGTCAATGCTAGCGATGTTTAATGTTTGTTATATTATATGCTGATTTGTTTGAAGTGCAAAATTATAACAATTAAGCAAAAGAAGTCACCTTTCAATGATGCATCAATTAACATTACTGTTTATTCCAGTGGTCTTCAAAATCATACTTGGAGAAGAAAGATTATATTTTCACCAAAAAGGCCTGTGCTCCATATTCACTGCAAAGTACATCAAGTAAGCTATTTATGTAAATATATATATTCTGTAAATGGACGAGGGAGGAGATAGACTAAAATATTTAGCAATCGGCTTTTTGTGGGATTCGGAGTGATTCATGTGATATCCTTTTAATTGATCTCAAAATTAATTTTACCACCAGCTTCTTAATTTTGATATCTACATGACGTTATTTTCAACGATTGAAAAGGTTATGCCGTAACCCAGTGTATCATCTATGATAAATATCTTCGGATATTTATCAAAATTCTCTTCTAAATTAGTTCAAGTGAAACGCTTGATTTTTATTTCTTCGCAATGCAATTTAGCACGAGCTTCGTGATAGTTTAATGAGCATTGGCGAATAGTCGGGGGGGGGGGGGGGTGTGGGGGTTAATGGAATAGGCTGTCGCCCACGAGAATTTGCAAATGAAAATGATTTTTTTTGTAAAGAATGGGGGAACAATTGATTGGACTAAAAGCAATTGCCTTGCCCCCAATAGTAAGGAGGGTCCACCATTCGGTCATTTTACCCAACAGCTTCGTGAACCAGCTTTGTTTACATGCATGTTCACTGGTTTGGCCACCAGTTCTTTGCTTCTGAAAATTAACGCCTGTCATTTTGTTTTAAAGACGCTTTAATGACACCGTTTTCTAGTGCATTTCCTTGTTTTTTGGGTGATAAATGTCTTCAGAAATTCAGTTCAGTTCATTGAAACAGAGTTATAGTATTGACAACTAAATTTATCGTACTGATTATCAACAACAACTTTTAATTAGACAAAGTCTGCCAGGAAGCTTGGCAAATGGGACAATTGTCCCTCGTTTAGTCATGGGTTATTTCTGATTTTATTTTTCTTTCCAGTTTTGTCGCGCTGTATCCCCACCATTGTTGGAACAACTTTGTCTAAATTCTTATCCAACAACCAACAAAATATAACGAATGGTAATAGGAATATCACCCAAAAAACTGTGGAGAATGGTAACGTGTAAGTATCATCCTATCCATTTTAACTTTTACTTTGAATATCTCTTCATCTTAATTACGATTTCCTGTGTAGTTATCAGTTAAGATATCCAAGTAATTAACTCTTACGAGTACTATACCCAACCAACAACGACAGCCCATGAATTTCAAGCAATTATTTCTGTTCTAGTATAATACCACATTAATATCAATGGGTCAATGTTTAGAACCGATCAGAAGAAATATACGCTACACCAATTTGATGGCTACTACAATAAATACTCCCTAATTTGCCAAAAATGTCAAACGTTTGAGCTAATGTCTGCTTCAGCATGGGAGCATGTATAAGATAGCTTAAACCGAGACTTTTGCTTCATTGCTTCAATTTGAATGATTTTATAAACTTTATTTCATTGCCATAAATGTCAAAGATTTCTTTATCTTTTGAAGATAAGGGGTTTGTACCGCAAGAGAGCTTCTGTGTATGAGTTTTCTCCCTGAGTTGTTTTTAACGTCAAATCCCCATAGATTTTGAACCACTTATAAGAACAAAACTGTGAAACATGTCAGTTTTTGTTTCTATCCTATTTTGAAGTCAAAAAGTTTGTAAGCAATGTGAGATTATTCATGTTAGATTTAGCTGAATTGATCCTTTACGTCATGAAACACCTAAAGACGCATTGAGGCTGAATCTATTATTCAAACAATCTACCAAAACTGGCGCTTTGAAAGACGCAAATGATGACTTTAAATGCTATGAGCTTGTATAATTTACGTACATTGACAGTAGTTCATGTTTTAATTCATAAAAACTCTCTGTTGGAGGTCAGTTGAGTCTAAAGCATGTTTTTTGTTTGTTTTTTCTTTAGTGCGGCAGCTGCCTTGCTCAATCTTCAGAATCTTGGTAAAAAGGTAGCTCTTTTTTTATAATATTTTTTGATTACTTTCATATCTCGTGCAACCTTGAAGATACCACTTAACGCGGTTAAATATCCTATAATTTTGCAGGAAGGGAGGGGGGCTATTGTGTCCGTTTTTTGTATCAATAAGCTCTTTATTACGACCAAAAGACGGTCTCCACAAACCTAGGCTCGTGTTTTCGCAGGAATCGAATAATGATAACAATGAGGCTTTGCAAATTGCTCCATTTTTCTACAAGAATGTTATGAATTGCAGTTTGGAGGATCTGCGTCACACGAGAATCAGGTTTAGCCAAAAGGAGTTAGCGACACTCAGTCACGATGAATATACCATATCTAATGGCGTTTTTGAAGTCTATATCATATTTCATGTGATCGCTTTTCAAATACGCTCGAGATTTGCAGTGATGCTCTCAATTTCCTGTGATAAATTGAGATAAGAACAATCGAAATTTGTTATTTAGGGTAATTTTTCTGCATATTTCTTGACTTTGGGCATACCTAGCCTATGCAATGCTTTCAGTGCAAGAATTGAAGCAAAGCAAAGAAAATAATAGGATACTTTTTTATTCCTAGATTATCCAAGATGTGGAGAATACGTGGTATTGGATTCTTGGGTTAGTTTTTAGATTTATTTTTGTCACAAAACCTTAATTTTTTTCTCAGGGAGCCGATGTTTTGACAAAAAATGTGATGCCAAGATATTTTCGTGCCGTATATGTCGTATGTATATGTGCCGTAGCATGTCAGATCCCCGTTATGTTATAATTGTTCCATTGTCCAAAGCGACTTAACATTCCAGAAGGGGAGATGGGAGGGGAGCCTGGAGAATTTTGATCAAGTGGGGCTAA
>JAACYV020046675.1:12318-26457 GCA_009936425.2 Chrysaora fuscescens
GATATGCGATCAAATGATGATAAGAACAGGCTATGCTCCAAGTCTTCAATATTCAGCGTAGGTCATGTGACATCAACAATTGGGTCATTTCATGGCTCAAAAGTAATTGAAGCAGTGAACGATGGCTTTTCTAATCACGTGGACAATTCCATATTTTTGCGCTGTGATTTCCCGTTTGATAATCTCGTGTTTGAAGGTGGTGGCAATAAAGGAACCGCATATGTTGGTGCGTTACAGGTATGTTACAATAAAGAGTGATTTTTCCCCCTTTGCATGAATTTTTCAGCACTCAAACTTCGATTTATAAATGTATGTTGAATTAATTTCGAGGTCTAATTGTGATTATTTCATAGGGCCAAACACGCTAAATATAGTTGGGTTTTGTAATCTCATAGCCAAAAGTTTGCAAATTGCTACCCCAGAAGATCTAGTCAACAAAGGACCTCTTTTCTAAGAATGCAAAAATCAACCAATCACATCAGCGTATTTACCTCTTTCAATTTGATTTGTTCCAGAACGTTTTGGGAAAATGCTTTGGGACAAACAACCCTTTGGTCCAATTTCGTTTTAGCGACATCTGGGGCTCGTTTTGTGCGACTTATTATGTTTATAATATTATACATTATACTAGTATATTGTTTATCTTTCTGTTATTCTAACATTTGTGATTTTTATGGTATAAAAAAATACCACAACTGCAAAAATGTATCCAGACCCGTGAAAAGTGGGTCTCTTTCATTTTTGCCCACCTAAGCGCGCGCTCAATTTAGATTTCTTACGAATGGCCAATCAAATGGTGGGTTGTCGGAATGCAAAAAATATGGACACCGTAGAGCCATATCCTGGATTAGGGTAGCTACTAGTTTCGGAATGGTGTGTTATTTTCCATTCTAAATGACGATAAAAGGCTAGGAATTATTGCATTTGAGTCAGTTGCGAGCAGGGGGTTCTTAAACTGAGAAAGTATTGAAACATTAACATTCATGAAAATAAAGGAAAATATATTATAAACAAGAAACTAGATCAGAGTCACATACTCAAGCTACCATTACAATTTCGACTAGCATTCTAGGTAGAATATTAAGTGAAGTAGCTGATGATAGTTGTAGCTACTAATGTTTTCTTGTTACTGGTACATTCATATAGGCTTTCAGTTAAAAGCGATTTTCCTTTACCTAAAAAGAGAAAAATAAAATATTATTAAAGAACTTAAGTAGCGCTTTTCTGTCGAAAGAATCTTTGCCATTGTAGCTAGACATAATCGATTCAGGAAATTCTCAACAACTTTTTCAAACAACATCAAAAACACAACAACCTCACTTTCACTTCAGTCATCTGATTTCCATAAACATGTCCTTACCATTCAAGATATGTTCATATTCATACTATTTCGGAGATAATTTCAATATCTTTTGCATAAACCCTGTTAATATTCCTGTTTCCATGGCGTGGATTTTATTCTGTGTTTTAATGCTATTTATCTGTTGAATTGTCTCTTCGTGGGTAGCAAAGTAAATATATCCTTTCTTAATGCTTTATATGTTTTACTCTGCAATTGTTTTCGATTCTTAGGCCCTTTTTATACTGCATTTAAACAAGGCTTATATTGTTAATGTTGTTTTCTCTTCCGCTGTGTTTCGGAATGTTCCCATATCGATTCTTTTCAACTATTTCCCTGCGGTACTATAATTCAGTAGATCTCAAGACCTGCCACAATCTATTCACATCAGCGCGCCGAAAACAACTTACAAGCTGCTGCGTTGGAAATAAATTAAAAATTATCAAGTCAATTCTGGGACATCTTTATAAGAACTTGAAAAAATGCCGCAAAGAAGAAAGAAGATAAGTACCTCATCGGTAAATGACCTGCACATTGCGCTTGGGTCCATTGCTTCAAATGCTGGCTCTGCATCGAATATGATTATTGAAAACTTGGCATCTGAAATTTTTGATGATGAACTTTATGAAAATACTGAATTCGCTTTTGAAAGTCTGGCTTTTGAAGGAGGGGGCAACAAGGGGATGGCCTATGTTGGGGCTCTGCAGGTAATTTAATTTAAAGGAACTTTTTAGATATATTCTTTGTTTTTTATCTCGATGCTATCTTGTAGGTTGTTTTGAAGATAAATGTAATAAGGAAAGTAATGAGGAAAGTAATAAGGGAAGTAATTAGGGAATTTTTTTTATTGACTGATTATTTACTGCATAGGTTTATTAGTTTATGTATTTGTGCGAAGAATGGATGCATCCTTTATGGCTTTTTTGGTTCGGTTAGGTTGGTGTCATATTCTACCATATCACTGTGAAAAATACAAGTTTATTTCCTTGCCTTGAATATTTTTTTAATTTTATAATTTATAATTTATTTCATAATTTCTATTTTTCTAAGTTGTTTTGCGATCATTCAATAACAAAAATGTGTCAGGTTTCGGACAATTGGCCGTTAGTTTCGTTTAAACAATCCTTGTAGGAAATTCTTTCATTTTTAACACCTTGCACTGATAATGAATTGCCGTGAAAAAGCACTAAAAATGATTTCCCTGAAGCATAATTAGCTGCAAATCGCTGTCTCTTTTCGCTTTATTGTCATGGCTTACAAAATAACTGGAAGCAAAACAAAAATTTGCGCAAAGAAGAGGTGAAATATGTTTAATATATTATAATTAATCCTTTCGCAATTGTTAAAAAAATGGACAAAGCCGTAAAAACGATGATTGAAGAAAATCCTTGCGGAGAAAACCATGATTCCTCAGATAAACAGGTAAAAAACAAAGAAGTTGCTGGTGTGGTGTTGAATTATGGCGTTTTTATGGCCAAACCTCAATTACTTTGCATCCCAAATCAAATTGAGAATGTTTTAGAAGAATTTGATGAAGTTGAGGAATACATATTCGATGGCTGTAATTTCCCATTCGAGTGTTTAGTCTTTGAAGGTGGAGGTAATAAAGGAATGGCCTATGTTGGAAGTCTTGAGGTGAAGTATTCGTTTGTTCTTCTCCATGATTTTGCTATTTTCACCAACTTACATCTTCTCTCCCCCGAATTTTATACTGTACTGTATATTCATTTTGGTCACATGTTCAATATGGTTGCTATGGTGAATGAAGTATTGGCGTAGGCATATCAAAGGAAAGGCTTTCATAATAAATGTAAGGAAGATTACATTTATACAATAACTTTTGAGTAGTATTGAGATATAAATAGGGGTTAAAGATGTGATCGAAATGATCTTTTGATATTAAAATGTTCAACCTCTTCCATTCAGTTGGCAGGTGCTTTATCAAAAACTTGACGAGTGACATTTGACATTATTTGCGAATTTGATAAGCCTACCTTAGCAGCGTTTGCAAGTACGAGGCTGAGGAGGAAATCGTTTTAAAATTATCTCTTTAAAAGTGCTTATGAGGTCAAAACATTATCTAAGTTATTTGGCTGAGAATTAGCTACTTGCATCTTTTTTTGCCCACAAAGCAGCGTTTTTGCAGTTTTTTTTTCTGTACAAGACGCGATCATGCCTCCAGTGACGTAACAATGACCCGTCGTTTTGTGACTGTAAGCACTGTTTGATTCAATCTTGAAGGCTTGCACTCCCAAGGCGTCAGTATTATTTAAGTCCTGTTATGGCGTTTGGATCAGAGGAGTGGGCTCTAGTTGGGGATCATCTCGGCAAGGGGTTCCAGGTACATGTAAAACCGCTTAGCTTATCAATGGAAAATATACAATAATGTATATTATATCTAAGGTGCAAGGAACGTAAATGAAAATGGAGATACCCGAGGAAGGGGAACTTTGAGGCAAGTAGGCTCCATGAGTGATGCAAGGCAATAAAAATGGAAGAGGGTTTCCTAAGTCCCTACTAGGATGCATTTCTATTAGAATCTAAGTGGCCTGCAGTCGGTAGGTATCACATCTTAGAGCATCTGTTTAAGTTGCTTGTAGTTACTCGTCAGTTCTGAATTTTCAATATTTTTGTGCTTTGAGTAGAACATTTTTAGACAAATGTTTTCGCAATCTTACGAAAGCTAAATCCCTATTCCTAAGTCTTTCAATAAAATGTGCGGTCATAAAAATCACAAATCTACTGAGATTGTTTTGGAGAATGTTTACCTATCGCCGCAAAAAACTCTCTTGATTCTGTGAATCGCTGTTATTGATTTCAAGGCTGAGTATTCTTCTGTTGGAATCAAAAGCTAAAGCCAAAAAGCACAACAAACATTAGATTATTGTAAACAATTAAAGAAAGGATTGGATGTAGGTGAATCTGCTAAAAATATGGCCCTGTCTCGTGCTACCCCCGTCTGAAATGGAGTAGGGTCATGTCTAGCAGAAGCTTCGTCTATTTATACAGACTTACGCAAAGGACGAAATAGGACACTTGATATTGATAGATGCAGGTTTAACAATTCAAACCATTTGCTTTAAATGTTGGATAAAGTGATAGATGAAAATCCACGAGAACATCGATACAATTAGATCAACAACGAAAAACAACCAACTGGGAGATATTAATTACCGTAAAAGTGTTTTTTCAAGTGCAACTCTTGTTTAAGGATTATTAAATGTTAATTAAAGATACTTAAGGTGATATCAGGAACCTCTTGAGGCTTTTTCATATCATATGGTATGCCGTTCTTATGGGAGAAATTCCGTCGCAAAACAAAACCATTAAAGATAATAATCACGCCACCAATCCGTTCATCAGAGTCTTGTGCAAAGATGACAAGAAATGGAAACATAAATTCCCAGGCACGGAAGCTGCCAACAAATGAAAGAATTCGAAGGAGAAGTCAAACAGAACCTGCGATTAACTTGTCAAGATATAGGAGAGAGAAAATGGATCATATTAATGAGATTAAGGTGGACGCCAAGAGTACGGCACCAAAAGCTTCAGATGATTCAAATCTTTCCTCTCGATTACTAAACAAAGTAAATGCATTTACAGGAGAAGTTGAATCTGTTATTCAAGCAGGAACAATCGGATCGATCGCCTCATTTTCAGGCTCTCAGCTGTTTTCAACTGTCGTTGATGATTCTGGAAGTGTTGACGTGGATATTTTCAACAACTTCGAATTTCCTCTTTATAATCTGGTTTTCGAGGGTGGAGGGAATAAGGGAATGGCATATGTTGGTGTATTACAGGTAATCATGATTTTGATCTTGTACTGTCCATGCAGATGGGTTTTCTCCTACTTCTGTTACTTGATATTTCTTTCCGTCATGGGTCAAAGGAAAGGGAGGGTTAATCTATGACAGATCGGAAAAAGTGCTCAAACCAATTTTTTTTGTAACTTGAATCTGAAAATGATGTTAACGTTTTGTTTGTTTTTAAGAAACTGTTTGATCGAGGTGATTTGTAATAAATATGTGACATGATAAAACGGAAATACAACTGCTGAAAAAGGTCATTTCCTGTTTTTAGTAAACAATAGGTAACTGGCGAATGTTATCACCAAGTGTCATATAATTTGCACAATATTGTTTGCTCTAGCTCTACTTTCCATCTTAGAAGGAAACAACCCTGTTTACTCTTTGAAAATATCAACTTCCAAATGTAAATATGTCCTTGAAAGCATTGTTATTGTTATTTGAAATCTATTAGCCAAAAACATTAGAGAACGATCCAATCAAAACCAGTTTACCCTCTAGTTATGTGAAAGGGGGTTAGGGCCAATGCACCCCAACGTTAATTTCTAGATCGATGGAACAATGGAGTTAGAGATTCCAATTTTCCTCTTTTCTACATAAGTGCATTCATTCAGTATATATTGATATTCATCAATTGATGGACAAGAAGAATAATGAATAACGAAGAATTACAAAACCTTTTAAAACTATTCGATATTAAAGAATCGGAGGCAAAAGAAACGAAGAAACACTAATTTTGGCACATTGAGGTCTTTTTTTGGTAATGTTTTCATCATAGTGTGAATTACTAATCAAAATAAAAGCTCAACTTATACAAAAAATAGTACTTGTTTTATTTATAATATTAGTTAAGTGCAGCCACCCGATAAAAACATGACGGATGAAGGCAAAGATTATGCGAGGAATTCAACGTTTTGTGTGATTCATAGATTCAAGGTCAATTTCTAACCAAGGCTCAAACAGATCTATCAGTAAAGGTTTTCATAATTCATCTTGACCTTGTCATGCAAATGAAACGAAACCAAAACTGAAACCGAAATCTATAGTTAATTAATGATTATACACTGTTATTACAGGGCGTGTAAATAGTGGGTTTTTTTGCCCTGAGGGATCGTGGGAGACTCATTTCGTGGTGGCGGCGCAAATGGAAGGGAATGTGTGTTGTGCATAGTATTATAATGATAATAACGAGATTGGTGGAAAATTATATTCGAGTTTCTTGTAATTATATTGCAAGATCGTGGATGGTTTTGAGTAAGAGTAACAGTTTCCCCTCTTCTTTCCTTTTTCTAATTCTATTTTTCGTTGCAAGTGTTTAAAATAAATAGTTATGAAATACACTTTCCGTATTGATTGATATTACTAAATGTTAGTTTGATAGAGGCAACTGGAAGCTGGCCTGAAAGCTTATAAAGTTCTCTAGGTATCCTAAACTACTTATTCAAACTACTAATTTGGTAGAGCGTAGCACCAAAAGCTCAAATAATAAACTGTATAAATGTTATTTAGCTACTGCAGATATTTTATATATTACTAGCTTGAATTTTGATGAAATTGAAAAAAAAGAAAAGAACCCCAAAATGAATCTACAACTACATGACCCCCGTTAAACTGCAAAAACAAAATCTGATCCTTACTCTTAATAGGCCTATAATCTGAAACAATGTTTCTTTGGACAAAAGGAAAGTGTTTCATTCTCTTCCTTACAATTTGCTCTCTTTACTCAGCAGCCCCTTCCTTGGCAACTATCTGCAACTTAAAAACACGATATTGTCAGTAGGATATCAATTCAATAAACATAACCACGAGTTTTCACTGATAACAACCTTCTTATCAAAGCTTTGTCACAGCATATGTAAGCTTCCTGCATTTCAATACATAATGGCACATGACCTACTGTACGTATTTTAGCAAAACATCTTAATGCTCATTTAGGAATTATTTGCAACATTGCGATTTTGATAATGTGGATCAATTCTGAGTACACTTGTATAGAATCAGTCTGATAACATTGCTTAACATGTGTCATGAAGGCTGAGCGTAGGTTTATCTATGGGCGAGGGCCTACGTTGGTAGAAGGTTTGACGACATCCCTCTCCTTAAAATTCTTGAAGCTTTCATAACCTTGCAAGTTATTTAAAAGCCATGAGGTTTTGAGGAAAATGAAATTTCAATTTGTCTGATTTTGGAATTACAACAGTATCAGTCATTCTGCCAACGTGGGACCAAAGACTAAGATGAAAGCTTAAGAATTGTCGTTTTTTTCCTTTTATTTTCAATTGGATTTGCATTTTAGGTGTTAGAAGAGGCAGGAATAATGAAAAAGATCAAGAGAGTTGCTGGAGCAAGTGTTGGTGCTGTGATTGCCAGCCTTGTTGCTCTTGGCTTTACATCACAAGACTTGAAAGAGTTCATGGATCAAGATTTAAGAAAGGTTCTTGTTGGTAAGGCCAACTTGCTCACATTAATATTCATGTTCATTATATTATTTATATAACTAATTTGTTAGCAAATCTTTCTGCTTCATGAACAAGTCTTAGTTCATGAAACCGGTGAAGTTTCTCTTAAACGACATAAGTCCTATGTTCTCTAACAAGAGACGTTTAGGCGCAACTGTTTCTCATTTTTGCTTCAATTCTTTTAGATCACAGATGTGGATACTGCAGCTTATTGCCCAACCTCCTTCAGGGATTTGGTTGGAATCCAGGAAAGAGGCTACTGAAGTGGTTTGGAGAGCAGCTGAGAGAAAGGACTGGCAATGCAGACATTACATTCAAAGAAGTAAGTTTAAACCTTCTTAGGCCTATTTTTTCTGCTAGGAAGTGAATCGGGTTTGTTTGCACCCCTGAAAAACTCCAATTCTATCACCCTATTAGATTTGTTACAGCAATGATGCGTGATATGATGATAGAAATTTAATAGACCCCCATAAGGTCTATGTGTTAGTTGCTTCAATAATTCCTCGTTTGATTTCCTTCCTCCAATTCTGTTCTAGCTCCTTCATCAGTTTGGACGAGAACTTTGTATCGTTGTCACGAACCTCAGCCAAATGTCAACTGAGTATTTTCATCCAAAGACCACTCCAAATACACCAATCAGAACGGCCGTTCGAATGTCTGTTGCTATGCCAGGTTTGTACCTTAAGATTGATTACAGTGACAGACTAGCTCGTAAGACTTTACTTGCTGAAAATTGTATAAATTAGACTACTCATTAACCAATTTAGATGTAATTAGCCTAGTTTTCATAGACTAGAATGATTTCCTTAACTCATCTTATCTAGCAACACCGGGTAGATTTTTGCTAGTTTGCGATTTCAAAAATATTGTTATTTGATCCTTTGCAATATTCATTCTGTCCTTAGGAGTATTTCAGAGCGTGTTATACAAAGTACATGAAAATACTGATGTTTACGTCGATGGAGGATTGCTTTGTAATTATCCCATTCACGCATTTGATGGTATGACCTTCACTGTTCAAACATGTTATATTTGCTTACACCATAGTCATGCATATACATATGAACTGAGAAGAAATGTGTCTGATGCACACATGGAAATTTAAGCAGAAATCAAAGGCATTAATAGGCCCAATCGATCGAGAATCGAAGGGGTTCCTTTATCTGATTTTAGGGTCTTTTTCAGCTACAAGTGTTGCATAAAGAATGGTTGCAAGTGTTGCTATTATATGCTGTTTAAGTCCGCGTCAACATAAAAACCTCAAGCAATGAAATAAATTGATAAAAACAATGTATATTATTTTTCGTGCTTATCTACTGTCCTGCTGGTTATTACTTTAAAGCTTGTTTCAGTTTCTTTATGCTTGAAGCCATTTGCATGATTTGGAGTGGAAGTTACTCCTTAGTTCACTTAGTTCATGTTTTATAAAAAAGGGAGTTCTCACTTTGATTGCTTTTTTCAAAGGTTGGTGGCTTTCTATGGAGCCGAAGGATAGTTTCTTTCAAAAACTTCAACCATTAGAAGAATTTCCAAGGCTCTTTTCGAAATCAGAAAGATTCGGAAAATGGAACAATAAAACCCTTGGTATCATTCTGGTGGGTGTCTTCTTTGTCTAATTCTATTTTAATGCTTTAGCTTGCCTTCAGTTTAGTAACATAGAATATGGATCAAATTTGCTATAACGTAGCTTGCATTGTAAATCATCGGCAATATTTAAATTGAAGCCTCAAGACTAACTGAAATAATGGTATCAGCCGTTTGTTTAATAGCTCTATATTTATACGCATTTCATTTGGTTTAACAGAAAGATCTTTAGAGTGTATAGGACGAGGGTTTGATATACAAAAGAGTTTTCACTTCGTTCAGCAAACGTCCTATGGTTAGCCAATTTACGAAGCTCCTGAAAACATTGTTAAAGAGCTAAAACCTCAAAGCACGTCTTCTTGAAAGATCAGCTATTATGTTTTTCTTTTCTACTTATATTTGTGTTATTTTATTGTTAGGCAAAGTAGCCCTTTATAGATTATGATTTTTATCTTGCTAAAGGGATGTATCGCACAAAGGAAAGAGCGTATATAAAATATGCAGCGTACATTCACGTGATCTCTGGGCAGGCTGCTTGAATGTTTCTGGTGGGCTTTTAATTAGATAAATCAATTTGCTTTGCTCCTCTTTTGCTGTGTAGCTATCTGCTAGTGTGAATAATGCCAGAGTTGGATGGTTGGACTTCATGCGACATTCAATGCCAGAATGTTTTTTTGAGCTTTAATCCTGTGAAAATATACCTTAAATCACCCTTTAAAAATATCACAATCCATCTGCCGATGCAATATAGTTTCTGTGATGATTGCGTGTTCTATTTTTGATAAAATACTGGGTTGAAAAATATTATAACTGCTTTTAATTAGAAATCGAACACCTGGTCAGAAAGCCATGTGTGCTTCTTCGGCGATACTTGTTGTTCTTTTGAGGGATTATTACCTTTTAAGCAGCTTACAGAGCACAATAACGAAAATTCATTTCATAGTTTCACAAAATATGGAACTACTGTAATAATAGAATATTGAAATGGTGAAATAAAGTGTTGAGGGTTTTATTAATTGTTGTTTTCTTGTGTCAAAACATTTCAGTTTGTTACATGTAATATTTGTTACCGTTTTTAACTTGCCAGTTTTAGTTGGTTGAGCTTCTTACAAAACTTCCTCCTGACCTCTCATCATATTGATAGTCAAGAATTCCTCTGATGATCAGAAATTCCTTAATTGATAAATTGTTCATACTTTCATCCTAACTTAGTCATTGTCTACAATGCATTTTTAAGAATGGAGTCAGATGAAGTTATTTATTTTCTATTTTAGTACTCACACACAGAGACCGAGCTCATGAAAACGATTCTAAAAGCAAGGCAAGGCAGCAACCCACCCAGACAGCCAAACACAAAACTTTACAGGTGAAAATTCTAGCTTCTTCATGTCAACTTTGGGAGAAACCAAGGGGAGCGCAATTGAGACCATCTTCTTCTTCCTGCTCTGCATATGAACAGGATTCCAAAATAAAAGATGTTAAAAAATGAGTTGATACAAGAATGAGTACAAAAGAAAACAAGTCATAGCAAAAGTAAAGTAGTTTTTGAAAATTTATAGACTGTTATTCGTTTCACAGAAAGAGGCGGAAAATGCGAATGAAGCAACAGGCCGCTCAAATGGAACACCAAGCAGTGGTATCAGCAGTTGGAAAGCTTATCAAGGTTTGCATCAACATCATACCTGTTTCGTTTGTTGATGCTGTTGTTGTTTACCTTGTTGTTGCTGTTGTTATTGGCATTCATCCACTTTGTAGACGACATATATTTTGAGGGAATTTATTTCAAATTTAATTTATCATTATTTTATAGGAGCTTCGGGCGCTACACATTGATGATGATGGAGTAATAAATGAACGAGAGATGGAAAAACTTTTCAGCAAGGTAAGATCTTTTTAGCTCTAATACTTAAATTCAGTTTTGCATCTAAACTATATCACCATTTGATCAAATAATTTATGTGTATATGGCAATATGAAAATTTACAAATTGATCAAATAAATTGAAGTGTTTGTTAAGTGCTGAACCATTCATAAACCGAAATAACGAGTTTCATTTTCTTATCTCCAGTCAAGTGATTTTACTGTTGAAGATAAACTGCTACTATTTGGAAGTACTGATAGTGAAAAAGCATTTGCAGAATTAGATACAGATGAAGATGGAGAGGTTGGTTAAAGATTCTATTGACTGACCGAGTAGAGGCTAATATATCTCAGATGTAGTTGAGTAATTGACAAGACAAGTTGTTAGCCAATTCTAAGTATATCACGAAGATAGCTAGAAAACTGGTTAATACAATTATATTCAATAATTTTCTGATACAAGTTTATTTTTCTTTCAATAACACGCTGAAGTGATAATGTCTTGTAAACCTCCAGCTATCTTGTTAATTTGTTAATCATGCCAATTATGCAGCAAGTAAATAAGTTTCGTTTCATTTCTTTCAGATAACATTTCAAGAGCTGTTGTCATTTCTTGAACGTAAAGGTGTTGGAATACAAACACGTTTTCTTGGTTATACGAGAAGAGAAATCAATCATCTTAGTGATTTTATATCAACGTTACAGGTAAGACAAGTTTGATTTTTAACTCTATGAATAATACTTTCGAAATCGTTGACTTATTAAAAACAGTGAACAATTTTTATAAGTATCAGGCTTTTACTTTCAATCAAATTTTGGGAGGAGTTTGCAGAAGGCTCAAGGCCAGAGGGCCCTTCCAGTTATCTTTTAAGGAAAGTGTATCGAACACTTGTCGATAATTATGTTGGTTTTGATGCTTAATGTTTTGTTTTCAATGTTGGCGTGCCCTGCTGTTTCAAATTTGCTTTAATATTAACCAAATTTTATAGACTGCTCTTTCCATCAACGTGAAGAGGAATTATGTTGAGGTAAGTTTGCCTGCTTTGAAGTCTTAAGTCATAAAAAAGTATTTCACTTGTATAAGTAGCCGCATAAACAAACTGTGTAATTTGTATTTTGCATTATATAAAATGAAATTGATAATTAGTATTTCACTGTAGGTCTCTCAGTAGCAAAATACTGGTATGAAAAAGAGACTTTAATTTGTTACTGCATCAATACTCAGAAGAATGCCTTTGTTATTTAAAATTTTTGTGAAGTAAATGAGCAAAAGGATTAAGTTCACTAACAACTTTTTCAGGATCGTGATGCAGAACGAACTGTTGGGATTGATACTGATTATATTGAAACCAATGATTATGAATTGGAGCAAGAAGACAAAGATTTTCTTATAGAGGTATTGTACGAACATAAAGATAACATGAAATGAATAAAGATTAGCTTATATAAATAAAGTGCGACGATGCCTAGCCATAAGCGAATTATAAGGTCATGAAGACAGTATTAAGTACTGTTGCGGATGGGGTTGCAATAATTATAGAGCGATAAAAAAGACCCAAGACTGCTGTTGCTGTTGGATAACCCCAACTATGATATCATAATGCCTACAAATCTAGAATATATTGAATTGCATTCTTTTTTACACTAGACTGGAGCACGAGCGACAAGAGCCTTTCTGCGTGACTTTGCCAAGAAGCATCCGGAATGCCGTAGAAGGGGGAGTGCGATGTTATCTAAGACTTTCTTCGAAAGCCCTCGTTTTCAACGCAAGTTCGCCTCATCTGATAACAACAACACAACATCAGATGCAGAGCGAAGAACTCAAAAAGAAAGTACAAGTACAGCGATGAGCTTCATATCATCTGACTCTGCGCAAACCTCACCAATTGACTTAAGCTCCTCTTTTATTTTAAGACATAACCTATCTTATGAAGACGAAAGCGATTTGGGAATACCCGGGGCATATAGGTGATGAACATAAACTAACTTTTATATAATATCATATAAATATTGACTTAGTGATGAACAAAGTTTTGTCTTTTTTGTACTTGTTAAGCGAGGTGTGTAAAATATTTGAAATTATTATTAGAATAGTTCCTTTTTAGATTTCGTAGAGGATAATTATTTGTATTTCCCATCAAAAAAGAAATCCTAGCCTTCTAGAGAGAGAAAGAAGATTATTCTAACAGCATCTTTTTGAACTAAACTTTTATAATTTATTAAGCCAGGAAAAGTAAGATGGAGTAATTTAACTTTTTCGTTTTTTAACTTTACTTATATTGATGTACATCTAATGTAAACCTTATGCCCATCTTATGTAAATATGATATCCCCTAAGTGTATGTCAGAATGAAATTATCATACATTGCTTGCATATGACTTTCTGCGATGAATAACTTGTTATTTGTCGTGATGTACTGTATATCTCGTTGATGATTTTGATTATGGTTTTGATAATTAGATACATACACTTATCATAATAATGAAATCAGCAATAAATGTTCTATATAGACTCAGATTCTATATAGAGGTTAATGTACTATATAGACTCATGTACACAATGTATGATAATTTCATTCTGTGATTCATCGAGAGTCTGCCTTTAAATGCCAAACTTGAAAAACGATGTATGACTTGATGTATCACAGGAATCGGCTCTTGAGCCTTTAATGCTTGGTTCAATTCAGTTCAATGAAAACTTTGTAGCAACAACAACAACGTCGAGGTAGCTGTGAGCACTTTTTTGGACGTCAGAGGAGGAATGTGTTGTTGGAGTAGCGAGCTGAGGTCGTTTTTTGACAACAATTAGCAATTTATATCAGTAAAGATTATCATCGCAAAAAGACTATTTACAAGTAGAACAAATACAGATGCTTCATATCATATCACTGTGATATTTGTTCGACATAGGGAATAAAGCTCAGATTTTGTGAAATGGTAATGGCTGAACACAGGGCCTAAATAGTTTGTGGTCGAAAAAAAATTAACTGCGCATTTGTTTGTTAAAAGTCATGGCGGGGCGTTATATTTCACATGGCTGCTTAAAGTGCTGTCTCTTCGCACTGAATTTCGTGTACTTGGTAGGTTTTCC
>JAACYV020046787.1:0-10291 GCA_009936425.2 Chrysaora fuscescens
AAGAAGAAGGGGAAGAAGAAGGAGAAGAAGGGGAAGAAGAAGAAGGAGAATAAGGGGAAGAAGAAAGAGAATAAGAGGAAGAAGAAAGAGAATAAGAGGAAGAAGAAAGAGAATAAGAGGAAGAAGGAGAATTAGAGGAGGAAGAAGGAGAAGAAGAGGAAGAAGAAGGAGAAGAAGAGGAAGAAGAAGGAGAAGATTTATAAGAATCCAATTGGCAGATAAGCAAACACACGGACGATCAAAATAGCAATTAATCAGTGGAAGCAACAAAGGACGGGCAAAAGTTGTGGGTTCAGGAGAGCGTACTACTTAATAGCTTGTATCAAAGACAGGCCTCTGCTGATCCATCATCCGTCATCATTTTGGTTAAAGTTAGTAAAGTAAATTCTGCAATTGGGTAAACAGCTAATTTAGGAGCCGTTATTCGCAATGAGCATCACCTGGTCAGGCCTGATGAACAGACGGTTTTATAGTAACTTAAATTTGCCACATCCTTTCAAATGATATTCAATGAAAAAAGTAAATCATTCACGCTGTAGAAAATGTCAAATTATAACAATCCTAATTAAAAACATTAATTGTTCTATTGGCTAGAACAGGGAAGTTAGATTGAAGTTACCTTTGTATCTAGGCCAGTGTTTTTATTCACCCAGTGATAGCTTAGTGTTTAACGTGACCATTTTCAGCAGGGACAAGCTTGTCGGTCGAGTAGTATGCGTCAAGGTATCCACGTGCTAGCTCATTCACTAAAGATCTGTCTGGAATACTTTGTGCCATGCCATACAGAGCACCCTAGAATACAGGAAAAACGATTAACATACTTAATTACTATTTTGCAATGTTTTTAGAAATTTCAACAATATTTTACCTTTCATTGTAACATAGAATTGCGATTAGATTTTATAAAATAGAACAAGCAGCTTTATGAAGGTAGTGATCGAAAATAAAAGTGATAGATGGAAAAGTGATCGAAGAGAGTGATCGAAAGGGAAAAAACATTCAAATCTTAAAGACACACAATAGGTTCATGAAACCAGAATTGAACGAAACTGTATTGTTAAGGAAATATCAAAGTTCTACATGTTGTGCATTGTGTTCAAACAATGTTTTACAAAGTTATAGTCGCACTGTAATTGAATACTACAATACAAGATGCAACCTACGAATGAATCACATGAAATAAATAAGAAATTATATCTAAAGACGTTTTGAGATTATTAGCGCACGATAGAGCATATAAACTTACTACTCCAGTAGTTTTAGCCTTTGGATCTTTCATGAGTTCAGCAACTGATGATGCTACATCCTTGACAAACGTTTCTGCAACACCAGGCGCCGTGTGCTGCATTGTGCAGCAGATGTGCAGTCTGCAAAAAGGGGTAACAAATAACCAAAATAATAAGGGTCTTCAATGCAAGAGACAGAGTAACATGAATATCAAAAGTACATCGAGACAAATTGAAAGGACAGATCTTAATCACCCTGCAGGAAATTGAAGTGCATTGAGATTCCATCCCTTTCCAGTCAATTCTGTTGACAATCGGAATATATCAAAATGATCCGAAGAGAATGCGACAACAGAAACTAGAGGTTGACCGTAGATAACCAAGCCTTTAATCTTGCGCAGCCTAGAAAAGGAGAATTGGTTACCTTTAACTGCCGCGGAATCGAGCAATCAACATTTGATATACTACATAAATTACAAATAATTAACCTTCTTGCGGGGAAGTGGTATAAGAAAAACAAACGAGTTTAATGTACAAAATTCTAAGATTTTGAAATAAATTCTTTCCCTGGGAACATACAATTCTGTGTTGTTATCAAAGGGAAGACTTGTCCCTCGAAAGCTACAAAATCTGATGAAAGACCAACAAAATAGGGTATTTCGGTGCTGCAGGTGCCAAACCTATTGCAAAAAATTGGGGGAAAACTATCCATATATACCTTACATGCAATTAAGGCACCGGTATTTTCTGCTAAACCACATGGTGCCAAGCAAGGCGAGAAGACGGCAAAAGCCAAACAAATATGGCCGGATGGTTTATAACAGAGAAAACTCTTAAACCATTAGTAGTCTGTTGTGCTGGGAGTCAAACGTATACACATTGGAAAAAACTTACTCTCTCTCGATAAACTGTCTAGCCCTGACAATCTTCCTTGTGCAATCGACATATCCTGTGAAAAGGAAAAAGCAACTTGTGTCAGGGAAATTTGACGGTTGAATGCGGATTAAGGCTCATTACAACATCCAATTGATATTAAAAAAATAACGGAAATGAAAGCAAAAGAGAGGGAGACAGAGATAGTGTTGGACCAACAACACAAGAGAGTGGACGGAAAGACTATCTGCAAGAGCGCTGACACTCTCCCAAAGGCACCAGCAATTAAGAAAATGGTTAATTAAGCCTAGCCCTAAAGTAAGATTTAAGGAATAAAGCCAGGTAATTATTCAGTCACTTTTAGTTCGCAGAGAAATTATTATTTGATAAGCTTGCATATCATGTCAGAGACTTGTTCTCATAATTTCTCTTAACGCTGAATTTTGTAAGTAGTAAAGAACGTGAAAAACTCATGACAGTAAGAAGCCCATGAAAAATCCAATAAAGCAATATTTAAGGTTTGGGCACATACCTTGCTCTCCATTCAGCATTAAAGCTGCCCATGTGGCAGCAATGATGCCACCAGCTCTACTTCCTGGGATCGTTGCTGATGCATAAATACCACCAGTCCAATTTGGTGCAACATGAAACTGTTATAAAACAAGAATATATTATTAGATATTTTGAGTGCTGATGTTACTGTCAAATATCAAGTGAATAGGCTAAGGAAATTCTCTAGTTCCTGCTGGGAGTATTTTTTCGATTTCTCAATTTACATATTTTTTCAATTTTTAAGAGCATTTCATGAAGAATGAAATATAATATAACTGCAAATCTCCATTGCAAACCACAATCTTTGCATCATCCAATTACACCTGTTATATTTGTATAATATATACCTGGTTAACTGAAATATTAAATGCTTCACTGTCTATTAGGAGATGCAGAATATACACAAAGAAGAAAACAGTTGTCAATTGGATCCGTGAATATACAAATCATATCTGGGTCAGGAAAGACTTCAACAGCGAAAAGCGTCGTTTCAAGTCATACAAAATACTTGTAAACAAGGCCAAAGAGGTCTGGATGCTTCTAGCAGACAACAACTGAGGCAACTAAACGGAAAAATATATCCTAACGAGGGCTCCGAAGACAATTTATTAGGGACTATTAAGGATGCGAAGAACAACCAATTGCAATTGATATTTTTAAAGGTATATGGTGATTGTTTGGTCACTCATTATGTATATTAGATTTGACACCAGCAGTTGAAGCGATTAAATTTTACTTCGAGTGATAAGCAAAGAGATACAGACACACAAAATAATCGCTCGAACAAAACCAGCAAAAACAGACTTATATATACTATGAAGACCAATATCAACTATGAAGAAAAAGAAATATTCTGAGCATCTACGATCAATGGCACATGACTGCAAGCTCAAAGAAACATCTCAGCAGTTATTTATGAAGCAGAAGAAGCAAAAACTACATGAAACATACATACATGCATGGAATCTGTGTATCTGCAATTTTACATTTTCATATAATAAAACTTCCGAAAATACGTTATGACGTTATGTACACACTAGATTTAAGAAACGCAACAGTAGACACGTATAAATAGATCACTATAATTTGCAGCACAATATATTACCTGATAATGCCTTAGATCTTTGCTGTTGTACATGATAACTGACGATCCTTTCGGTGCAAATCCATACTGTAAAATAAATATAAAACTTAGGAAAGAAACCAAAAAAAATACTCATACTCCAAGAAGCTGCAAAAGAAGAATATGGCTTGGAAAAAGCAAGAATATAATTCCTATTGAAAGTGGAATTGAAGCATGTTAGATATTGCTGGTTTTCAGAGTCCAGAAAAATTCACGGCTCCACGGCTGTGGGCCGGAGGAAGGTTTTGCTTGTTGATGTTTTATTTTTGAGGTAGGTTTACTCATAAGAATTCTATAAGAAAACTAGCTTGAGGTATGACATTTGATCTAGGAAGTTTTAGTCAATATTGAAAAGCTGAAGAAAATGTTGGGTTCCACATGTGATTAAACTATGTACTAGGGTTTCTACTTTTACGGTTATAAACAATGGAATGAGTTCAAAAAATCTCGTTATTTTCATTTGATAAAGTGAGGAAGGTTGAACTTATAAAATTGGCAGCTAAAGGAAGGTTTGGACTTTTTCTGGACTCTGCTGGTTTTGATAAAAGCTATGCCACAGTTGTTAAATGGTTTTAAGGCTTCTAATATGGAACAGGGAAAAATGCAGCTTTGATATAAGTTTGGTACAGTCTACTATTTTTGGCATGAAGGCAGGAAACAGATCCACGTAAAACCTTTTAAAACTGGAAGCACTTTGTGCACTCCAAGAAATCAAGGCGCAATATTACACTGATCTTTTAAAGAACTAGAGTATACAGTTCCCCTTTTTCTTTTGCCGTAGACCATAACTTGCCAAACGCATATCCAATATTTTTGGATAAAATGTAAGAGCAATTTAATTAAGTTTCAATCCACTCATTAAGATTAGAATTCTTGATGAATAAGAGTTGTATTAAGTCCTTAGGTTAGAAAGTCTCTGGCTTTAAAGAAGTGAACAGTTTAATAAAGCAACAAAACTTATTATTAGCCTTTAAATGTAGGTAATATTAGTTTTATCAACCTTGTGCGTGTCAGCTGAAATGCTAGATACACCAGGTAGACGGAAATCGAACAGTGGGAGGCTGAAACTAAAAATTGAAAAAGAGGAATTATATTTTTGCTCTTAAATATAACGGTACTTTGAAAAATGATATAAAGACAAAATTTTATAGGAAGAAGTGCGACTAATTCTCATGATTTCAGATCCAAAGCAAGTACTTTGAAAAATGATATAAAGACAGACAATTTTATAGAAAGAAGTGCTACTAATTCTCATGATTTCATATCCATAACCAAGCACGTCTTTCACCAGAAATTATGGTTGAAAATTGTCAATCAAATACATCATTAGAAAGTTATATTAATGTAAGGGAAGTTCAAAAATAAAGATTTGAAAGCAGGGCTTTGTTAGCCTGACAACAAGTCTATCATTAAAAAAGAAATATGTATACTTTGGCAGGACTTCGTAAGAAAGTCAATGTTATTAACAGTGGTCACTGCATCGATCAAGAAGGTATCGTTGCAAAACATACCCAGCTTTCTTCATAAATGGCACAAGAAATCCACCAAGACAACTATCAACATGAAGGCCAATTTTGTACCTGACCGCAAGCTGTTTAAAGTATAAACATTCAATTTAAATGCTGTACAAGTACAGAATTAGTAAAATTAGGGGAAAATAGAAGGGAATTAAAATCTGTCTATTTCTATGCAAAAAGAGAACAATATTTCGTATATACCTTTGACATTTCCTCGATATCATCAATGATTCCATGAGGATACTGAGGACAAGATCCTACTAGCTAAAATAAAATAACAAATCTAAATAGATAGCTCATTAATAAAGAAGCAATCAGAAATAAAAAAATGAAAAGCATTAACAAATGCGAGCAAATGCTATATCATGGGGTACTGATAAAAAAAGGAGGATTTCAGTAGCACGAGTCAGAATCAATATGATATTTCTCGCCTACACCCTTCATAAAACTCTCTTTATTTATTTTGAGAACCACATCTTGTGCATAATTGTAAATCAAAACCTAAATAGTTCACAGACCGTTGAGTAGTTAGAGAGTTGAATGCATATTATTAAAGCGCAGTCGGCAGATGCCAATATGTGCTCAGTAACGGAACTATTTGTCACTTTGCTGCACAATGATCACACATAATCGATTCAAATTTTCTCCCTTCCTAGTTGATTACCTACGCCTACAGCCATTTGGTTGATACTTGTTGATCATATTCGGGCAAGCATGCAAGAAGCTGTCGAAGATGACCCGCAACTGTCATTACCTTGACTTTGGCAAGAATATCAATGCGAACGGGTCTAGAATCACAATCCCAAACAGTTGCCTCTATCGTACGTAGCCTAGACAGCAGTTAGACGTGCAATGAAGTGTGGTCCGAGAATGGCAAAGCTCGTTTGTTAAAAAAGAGTAAAACTTACAAGAACAGTGTTCTTGTTGATAGCTCTTCTCATAGCCTGAAAGAAAAGATAACGGTATTATTACACACCTAAGAGAGAAAGAAAATAGTCTTACAGATTTTCAACATACTTACAAAACCACAAAGCTGATAGAGCCATAAAAAGCATTACATTCCAAAAATATAGTTATAATGGTAAAAACGCAAATGTATACGATATGTTTTATGTAAAGAAACTAAGCCGGAGTTCCATGTTCAATGCAACTGAAAAAGGCCTAGCCATTCCAGGAGAGCAACAGCGCTCGCTCCAGTGAAATACTTCAGAAGAGCTGTTGATTGATCTCCTCAATTGTCTTAGGTAACTTAATTGCTTAGCCAGAGGAGCTATTCGCTGCTTCCATGCTCAAATATTTATGGCCAAGAATGCTGAAATGGTTTTATCACTATGCATTACCAATATCATTAGCTAACTTCAACTGCCCAGAACTAATCATTTAACTCTTCTAATTGAGACAAGAAAGTATAAGACAAAAATCTCTCGCTGGCTGTTCTGCATGGTGTCTATAGGAGTCTGTTCTGCAACTGCAATAAGCACGATGCTTTATTAAGAGAATAACTAACTATTTTATGACTATAAGAGTCTGTTCCGCAACTGCATTGCTTTTCATTCAAGCACGATGCAGCATATGCCAAGCAATTGAAAATACCTATAAGCGATGTGAATTCAACTCATGGTTTACCTTCATGTCACATTGGTAGGTTTTCTTATCAACAGGAACATGGATCAGTTTCATATTGAAATAATGTGCAGCCTGCGTATAGAAATAACCGTTAGTAATACAAGGAATGTTAACGGAATAACAATATATACAGTGAAGAATCCAGGTGGCAACTGCGAACTTTTATTTCCTCCACGCCGATCGAAGGCGTATTAATCACTGCTCCCGTTTTCGAAAGCTAACTGGCAAACCCTTCCGGAACTTTCCCCCATCAGATATTCGCTGGATCCGCTACTGAGCTGTATATTACTTGTTGATTGCTGACTTAGAGCCAAAGCTTGACTCAAAATTGCACAAAAATAACCGTCAAAACATTAACTCAAACAGAAGAAATAATATTTCCGGTTTATGTCATGCTGAAGCTGAGAAACTCTTACCTTGTCAAAAGCAGCATGAACAGTGTCAGCAGCAATTCTGCAAAAATATGAAATAACAAATTATTCTCAACGCAATGGGTATCAAGATGTTGGGTTTGGGACACCATAAAATTAGAAGAAAGAAGGCTTTCTATGTACTTGCAGTATTTGGTTAGCAGTATAAGTATCATGATTCAGAAATAGTTTTTCGTGGAAGATGTTGCTTCTTTAATAAGAATTACAGCAGTTGGAGTAATGAATAAAAAATATCAGGGATAACTTTTGGATGGTGAGAACACTCTAATAAAATTTAAGTTTGGTCTAAAAGATGCAATTCTACTGGAATTATACTTAATACAGAAAATAAAAAAAATACACATGACTGCTACAACTAGAAGGGTGGGGATCAGCATCTTTGTTATTATCTACTTTGTTATTATCTATTTTGAAATCTCCCACTGCAAACTTATCTGGCGTCAAGAAATTGTTTGTGACAGTCCTCAATGGAACATCAGAGTTTCTCAGATAACTTAAATAATTGCAAAGATTGAAGTAGGAGCAGAGACCGGGACAAACACAAGACCAGTATCCTTGCTACTTAGAAATCTAATTCAAGTTAACTAATGTCAGGCAATACTGTATGTAAATAGCTTATAAGCTTACATCTCTGGTCGTTTGATTCCTTTAGCATAACCACGATCCCGATAAGCTTTGCAAGCCAATATGATACTTTCTGTTCCTCCAATTGACATCTGCAGAGACAGAAGAAAATCTTATTATAGATAAAGGACACAACCAATTAACTCGAGAAGGCAAAGTTTGATTTGCTGTTAAATTTTGATCAAACAAGTCATTGTGTTTAATTGATTGTACTTAAGGAACAATTTTCGAAAAATGGACGAAGGACATAATTTTTTGAAGCACAAAGGTAGAAAAAGATTATGAAAAATGGCAAAGAAAGTAAGAAGGAAAGCATAGTAAGCATAAACCTTCATCAGTAGTGAGGAGATATAAAACGCACAGGGTATTTGAGAGAGAGAAAAGGTTGCAAAATCGCAAGATTACGAAAAATGGAACGACTAACTAGAATGTATTGCGAAAGGCAGAAGGAGCAGCAGAGAAGCTAGGAAGGAGGACAAGATCATATAACAGACAAAAAACCTATGAAAAAGAAAATTGCTTATGAAGTCAAACTAGGGAAAGAGTACCAAGCTCAAAATCAAACAATTTCTGATGGCAAAGTAGTAGATTACCGTTCCACAGCAGTTTTTATCACCATTAAACATCTCTATGCACATCTGAACAACTTCTGCTTCCATTTTGCGTACTAGTGATTGAAAAGACATATAATAAGAGCGCTGAAACATCATTGCATGCCAGTCCTTCAGTGATTAAGTTCAAACTTAAAATAGAAAATAATGAACATCTATAGTCTGAGATTCTTTTTCTAATTCAGACTCAGTAGATGATTGTGTGATTGTGATTGTATGATTGTATGTGTGAGTGTAGTTACATGTAGTGCTCAACTTGCACAAGAAAAGGCTCTTTCTCTATCTTTAAATATCCGCTAGCAAAGTATTTAGCAAACATAATACAACAGCAATGAACTCTGAATTAAAAAAAAGGAACACAAATATAGTATTTGACAGCTTACCATCTGGGAACACATCTGCATGGAGAGGATTCGACCAGGCGAATTGACCATAAATCTACGGGCAAAACAACTTAAATTAATATTTTTTTGTAAATTTTTTAAAAGTTCAAGCACCTTTAGCATTTTATTGAAAGATATTAACTAATGCCATAAGAGAAGAAGAATTTGCAGCTACGAAGAATCCAAAAGAAACAATGAAATATAAATCAACACAAAATAATGTGCAAAATGTAGCTCTTAGATAATAAATGAAAAAATCATATAAAACAACTTCAACCTTGGTCAAGAAGCTCGTAAGGTCCTTTCCACCATGATAGACTGTGCCAGAAACATGTCCATTGTCCCATTTGTATTTACCTAAGCATGCAAAAGTAATTAAAGCCTTAAACACACAAACAAACACACTTAAACACACTTTTTCAATTAACAAAGGAGTTATGTAATAATTTGTCTGAATAATCACCTATCTCAGGTTGATTTCATAACTTGTCACAGTGACAAATGTTTGTCTGATCAGTGATTGTGGCAAGAGTTTCTAGTGGTTTAACTTATTCATACAATTTGCTTTTGTTAAGCTCCTTAATTAAATGTTTTGAACGTGCACTGAGAAATACAGTGCTTTCAGAAATAGAGGAGGAACAAATGACTTACTCATGGCCATCATTTTTTTTATTTCAGCATCGATTTCAGTCTAAAATTCAAAAGAACTCAATGATTTAGAAAGCAAATTAATATTTGGAAAGGTATTTCTTAAAACAACATAGCATCGTATTTAAATCTAGGCTAGTTATTTAATAGGTTTTATGAATTGTGAATTTTTTCTATGAATGCCAGCATTCAGTAAATGGCAGAAACACAAATGGAAGCTTGAAGTAGACTTTACCATCTATTGTTGGAAGATTACAAACATTCCTTTTACTTGTATATTAGGGTGTTCTCTGATATTTCTCAATTCAAAAATCGTCATTTGAAGAAATTTCGTTTGCAGGGCATTTTTGCAATGAAGGGCAAAAATGCAACATTTTGACTAGATGATGACAGGACCATCTAACTGACAAAAAATCTTGAGTAAATAAATAATTTAGTAACCAGTTAGTAATCACTGTAGAAGCATACCTCTGAGAAGGATTTTTCAGGAAGCTGCGCGAGGAAGAAATTTGAGAGTATAAACATATGGTGGACATTATATTTTTTGTAATATCAAATACCTTGTAAAAAAAATTTGAATCTGTAGAGTCTCTTGCAGTGTCTTTTTATTACATTGAAAACCCATCATATTTTAACAATCATTGTACAACCATCATAATGCAACAATAATTGAACAA
>JAACYV020046898.1:0-12590 GCA_009936425.2 Chrysaora fuscescens
CTTCGGCTTGATTGTTTGAATTCATGTCGCTATTTGTCACAGAACTGTCTTTCTCCATTGCTAAACTTATAAAAATAAAAAATATGCGCGCCCTGAATTCTCATACGCCTATTCCCAGAGTGCATTGCGCGCGGCGGGCAATCAATGGAATAAGGAGAATCGTGAATTCCTACTCCTGAGGATTTGCACTGGTCCAATGCAAGATATAAAGTTTCGTAAAATATGTTCCTAAATTTCTCCTTAGCCTCCGGTGTTGATTGGTATACTGATGTAATATGGCTTTGCTTTCAAACAAAAACTCTATCTGATAGTGCCCTATTCTTCTTCTTTCGTTCAAAAAAGTTCGGGTTTGATTTCTCAAGTAGCAATTCTCCACCAATATTGTACTTATATCGCACAGCTGACTTAGAAAATCTTTGCGTCCCATTGATAGAAAACATATAACAAATGCATTGCCTAACATTTACAATACAGAAACTCTCTTTAAACAAGGTTGCAATAAGATGGAAGAATTCAAGCTTTGGTAAAAAATTTGGGTCTGTGAACGTCAAGGAATGGAATCCTGAAAATTTAAAGTTATAAAAAAAGTGAAGATTAAAAGGCTGTCTGTCTACAGAAGAGTCTAGGATGGCCTAGGTGTGATATGATCCGGAGTGGTACCACTAAATATATATTTATCATTCTGCAGGGGTAGGATTGAAGATGTAAATAAAACTTCTGGTTTGATTGCTGCTATTTCTGTCCATTTATCTAATTCTAAATGAAGGAGCTTCGTTGCATGTTAGTTTTTAAAGGAAATCACCTAAGCCCAGCAATAACCAAGCAATAACCCATCTGAACCGAGCTATATGCACAGTGCTAACCACTAACCACTAACCACTCTATTATAACCTGACTCGACCATCAATATTCTGAATCTGCATCTTGAAAACTATATTTTGCTCAGAAAAAGCAATAAATTTCCGGTCAAAACCGTTGTAAACTATCAATTCGAAAGATGCTGATAGCTTTATAAATAAACAGTGATAGCTTGCTACTAATTACTTTCAAACCAGTGCCTCTTAATTAAATCGAGTATAAAGTGCATACAGCTGCGTTCAGATAGGGTAATGCTGGATTCAGATAGATTCAGGTGGGCTCAGATGGATTTAGGTAGGTTCAGATTGGTTTACTGCTTATAATCTACGCTTTGCTGCACGCTAAGGTGCTGGTGTGACCATCAACACCGTGCTTGCATCTCGAAACAACTACGATCTGTATTCTTAAAACATCATTTACAATAATAGTGGGAACACTGCCACAGGAGCAAGGCCAGTACAAGACAGCAAGCACTAAATACGATATCACTTACCATGTTTATTGCATCATTAAGTGCAGCACCAAGACCTTTCAATTGGCATCCAAGCAAGCAAATATTTGGGGTCCAAATAGCACAATCCCTATGCATCCAAACAAACGAGAATAATTCTTCCTTTGAATTCAAGACATCATTTTTAGCCTTTTTGCTATCTTTTTCAACTCTCAATCGGTATGGCCCAAATAAAGTATCCAATGTATCAAAATTTGCTGGCTTATTGCAAAGATGGCAGAGAAGTGAAACCTTTTTGAAAGTGTTATATGATGTATAGTCAATCTTGTCCTCAAGAAAAAAGGTTTTTTCAAGATTAGGCTTTATCTCCCTACGAGTTAAATCAATGATTGAGTTAGATTCTGCTTTGGGTCTTTTCTTTAGACGATCTGGTAGAACGGCTTCAGGAGAGAGATTTTTCCAATTTACCGAATTCTTGTTCTTTAAGCTGTTCTTTGCAGTCTGTTTTGTCAAAGTAGATGCACATTTTCGTGGCCTTCCACGTTTTTTCTTAATGATGTTAGGGTTTTCTGCAGATCCATAGTTAGGAAATGTGTCACCTGAGTGACAACTAAGGTTGACTTCGTTGGTATTTTTGGACAAATTGCCATTCATGCAATAATTAGACAGGCTTTCGTGCTGCTTTTCTAGGTCAACGTAAAGTAAACCAAATTCAGATTCATCTATTAGACCTTTAGTGATTGGGCATTCATCTGCCTTCAGAGTAGAAGAAGTCTGAATCTGTTTAATTATCAAACCACCTCTATGGGCTTCAGGGGAGGATACAGATTCATATAATTGCTCATTGAAATCCATCTTCATATTTTCGTTTTCAACTAAATCACTTATGTCGTTTCCCACTGCTTTTTGATAATATTTTTGGTTGATATTTTCTTCTTGCAAGACAGATACTTGTGGTTCTTTTATACATTTTGATGAACAGTTTTTACGCTGTCTTGAATTATCCACATCAAATTTATCTATTATGTTTACTGACAAGCTTCCGGTACTCTCAGACATATCAATTTGATATGACAGGGCAAAATATCTATGCAGTGCGCTCAAGTGGGATCCAATAATGTCAATAGAGAAAATCTCTATCCAAAGCTAAACCTGAAATGTAAACAAAATTTGATGCAATTTGGGAATTACAAATAGTACTTGTGAAACAGATTTCGATAAAGGCAGTTTATTTTTATACTGATTTGAAGAACTGTTTCAAAATGAGAATGAAAGAGATTAGATTATGAATTCGCGCTAAACTAGTAAATTAAAGACGCAGCTAACGACCTGACAGGGTGTCCGCAAGGAATGTTTGAGCAAATAAACATTAAAATATTTGCTCAAATAATGTATTTCCAACACTTCAAATATTACTTTGACGGTTCTGGACACTTTCTATTTCGAATAATCTACTGCGCAATTATCTACTAATTCTCTCTTTTTGGCAAAGGAATCAGTAATTATGCAAATTATGGTAAAGACGTCGAGAACGTTCTGGTGATGTAATATAGTTTCATTTCCCCGACTCAGTAGCACATAGTCTAATAGAAAACAAGAGCCTGGATAGAAACTATTTTGCGTCTCAGTTTGGTCTAGCCCGTTCTTAGTTTCGGTTCCCTAAAGGATGATAGGTCTAAACAGATATTCTTAGGCATTGACTACTGACATGATGACATGCTAGTCCGCTGATCTCCGAAAACATAGAAACTTTTGAATACGAAATAAGAAAGTAGCTATAACCTGATCCAATAGTACTGTGGTCTATGATGCAGATGCATTTCGTTAGATTCTAGCAAGAAAACTAAATTCTTTAATACTTTGAAATCAGGTTTCATATTTTTATATTAGGGTCATTTTTGAAAATAATTTCTTTGGAACGAAGCGACAAGCATCAGATTTTTTTGCAGAACGTTAAAAAAGGTGCATAAGGGACGTTAGAAAGGGCATTGTTGAAAAATGATTTTATTTAATTTAAAGATTGGCTATAAAATAGGCAGCTCCTTTAAAAACTGCCAAAATTTATATTTGAGATGCAAGAACCATACATCTTTGGATCTATTCTTTGGATATTCAAATTGGCCTGTTTATCATTCGTTATTATTATAATTTTAATATAACACCTTCTGAACAACTTTGAGTATTTTTTATTGAGATTCGTAAATGGAACAACGGGGATCGATCACAATGAACAGACGCTCAACCACTGAGCACCTATCACTGATAATTACTGTTTATTACTCCATGATTGCCATTTTATTGCCTTATTATGTTTGTTTTCAATGGAACAAATTGGCTATTTGCGGTGAAGGCTATTGTTACACTTTTGGCAAAAAAAGTGCGTTCCTATATATAAGAGATTCAAAAATACACTTTCGATTTTGGTAAACGTTTCGATATTACATCTTCATCAGTACTTAATTTTTACAATAATACAGGGCTTACTTATACTTCTTAGATACCAATGGGGTAACAATTGTATAACACCTAAAAAGGAGCCTACTTAATACAGGAATAAACACTAATTACGATAAAATAACAGGGGAGGGCCTGAGTTGGGAAGAAAGACAAAGAAGTTGTGAGGAGTGAGATATAAGCCCTGTTTACATTACACTAACTAACCTGGGTTCGCCCCGGGTTAGAACTAACCCAGGTTCGGCCTTGTTTTGTTTACACTGCCTTTTGCACATATGACAGTGTAAACACAAACCTGGGGCGAACCTGGGTTAGTTAATATGCACGCATGCGCAGCGTGGCAGTTATCTCAAGTGATCCATCGTTGCCCAAGAAACAAAAATGGCTGACAATAACGCAATCGAGGGAAATCAGCTATGGGGAATGCATTTTTCAGGCAGAGAATTATTAGAATCCTGATAGCTTTGGTTGGCTGTACTTTTGATAAAACTGGGAGGTCTTGCGATAGGCCTGTCTCCCAAAATGTTGTCCAGTTGCTTCAACTGCTTGATCTTCTCCCTTATTTGGCTGAATGTTCGCGTGAATCCTGCTTCAGCAAGTTTCTTCGCCATCTTTTCAAAAATTGGCAGCTTTCGAGTACAACCGTCAAGCTGCTGCTGAATTCTTTCATCAGCCCATATGTGAATTGATTCTAAAACCTCTTCATCGTCCCATGTGAACCCTCTATCGGTTTTACTTGGGCTGTCGCTCGCGGTTAATAAAATTTAGGTTCTCAAAAGGTCACCAACTTGCATCAAATAACATGAGAAAAGAATTGTGAAATTGGCGCACTATCCTTATTCTCTGTGAATGCGCATGCGTTCTACGCGGACTAACCCAGGTTCGCCCCAGGTCGAACCCACCTCCAGAGTTGGGTTAGTTTAACCCGGGGCGAACCCAGGTTAGTTGCGTTTACACTAATCTAAATATAAAAATAATAATAAAAAATCTAACCTAGGTTAGTTCTAACCCGGGGCGAACCCAGGTTAGTTTGTGTAGTGTAAACAGGGCTATAAAGAGAAACAGATGGTCATAGCGTCCCAGGAGCATAGCGTAGAAGAAAGCAGCGAAGACAAAAGAACATAAACAAGAAAATAAATTAAGAATCAACAAGTCTAAGGTTAAGTCCCTTAGGTGCAAAACTATCTAATTTAAATTGCCAAAAACTTTCTCTAATCCTAGAGCCTCCAAAAAACCCTGTCAATAATCTGAAAACTAACATCCGCCATAAAACCGTGATGTCCAACCTCAACAGTTAAAATGTTAAAAAATTCCGCTTGCGGAACTAAACCTCCACTATAAAATTTTCTACTAGATGATTTATAGTTATTAAATCTGGTCCTAAACTGTGTAAACGTACTTTATATCTCACTCCTCAACCTTCTTTGTCTTTCTTCCCAACTCAGGCCCTCCCCTGTTATTTTATCGTAATTAGTGTTTATTCCTGTATTAAGTAGGCTTCTTTTTAGGTGTTATACAATTGTTACCCCATTGGTATCTAAGAAGTATAAGTAAGCCCTGTATTATTGTAAAAGTTAAGTACTGATGAAGATGTAATATCGAAACGTTTACAAAAATCGAAAGTGTATTTTTGAATCTCTTATGTGTTAATTTATATACTTGTGCGTTTGTGGTTATATTATTGTTATATATACATATATATCTGTTCCACGAGCACCACCACAACATGTACGAATTCTTCGTACACAAAAATGACAAGGAGAATTTGTGTAGATATTTCATCAGTTTTCGCGATCAAATGTGTACACAAGCAAAGGCAAAATTTCTATTAAGTGAAAAATAGATATAATTACATAATTTTTATAATGTAGAAAGGTTAACCCAGTGAAGCCCATCCTAATCCAGCTGCACCCAGCTGTAAATCCAGTCAAGCCTTTTCTAATTTTATATATATATATATTTTTTGTAATAAATCAAAAGCTCCTTACTATCAACTATATAAATTAAATAAAGAATTTGAAAATATATATAACTCAAGTTTGACGTTTCCCTTAACGTAAGCGAAGCGTTAAACTTGAGTTATCTATATTTTTTGTATACATATTACAAATATTTTAAAACTTACAAATGAAAATAAGATAACAGGAGTTTCATTAAGACCACCATTGTGGTGGGGCGAGTTGACTGAAGATGCATGCTGAGTTGACCCATGAAGGGGAACAAGCTGGCAGCATGGCAACTTGACCAGAAAACACACATCTCAACACAGCTGAGAACAATAAAAGTTGCTAATATTTCCCAACTAGAGAAATTGTCTTGTAAATCATTATGGATAGGTTTTATAAACTTTCACTCAATTTTTAAATACAAATAAAATGACTTGCTTATATTTAAATTTATTTAATTAAATAATGTATTTGTCATGTTCCACCTTACAACACAGGGCAAGCAATTACATTATTCCAAAAAAAAATACACAATATTACGATACCACAGGAAGATAATATATGGAGCAATAGGCTATTTCTACCCTCTGGCCAGTACCTAAAACTACTAGACATAGAAAATATGCTTGAATGATGGCAAGGAAACAAAAGACAAACAAACTAAAGCATGAGATGTTGAAAGGGGAACAAAACACTGAACTGATATGTAAAAACACCAGAATATATAAAAACAGGCATACTCTCATGCCATAAAGGCAATCTGGGGGACTAGTCCATGGAGAGATATCTGACATAACATACACAGATTCTGACCCCGGCATTATGATTCTATGGGATCTCTGCAAACAGAGTTACTGGAAAGTAGCTTGAGGCAGCCACACAGCATTCAAGATGATGTAATGGAGAGTGCTATTCAATAAAGTAATCCATCATTCTGCCTTAAATTAAACATTAATCTAAATATACCAAATATATACATCAATTAGTGGATCATAGGTGACAGCAACTAGGAATTTTGAAAATATATTAATTTTTTTAAAGAATCACAAAACAGGTTAAGGCGTGAAATGAAACATCTTAAAGAGTTTGTGTTTGTGTCCTGACTATGCTCAATGCCATATAAGATAATTCTAATTTTACATGTAAAATTGAGGTAACACATAATTATTATAACAAAGACAAATGACTTTATTGGTTTTTATCACAAATTTCTTAAGAAAAAGAAATTGTTTTCCTAAAATAAACTTAAGGTTCAAATGTGATCTTGCCAGTCTCTGCTGCTACTGCTACCTGCTAGTAAGGCTAAATTTTGGCATGTGAGCTGCGGAAACAACGTACATAAAATACACTGTACTTGGTTGTTTCACATTTTTACATGAATTCCTTTCAACGACAGCTCTGCTGCTACGATATATGGAGTACCATAGCTAATCTACTACAACAGACAAGAGCCTGCGTGTGCAAGCAAAATCTTTCAGAAATTTGTAATGAAGCTTTGAACTACATATATCTCCAATATATCCCAAGACATAAGAGTGGAAAACAAGTTTTTGCAAGAGAAGTTCTTCGTGACATAAATTGTCTCTTTATTTGCTAGCTTGGCCTAGGCCATCTGAGACTCCATTTCCCCACAGCTACACAATTCGATAAAACCTTATCAATTTAATGGATATCTGAATGGCCCTTGCGATAAATGATTAAAAAAATATAAACATACCTAATTTTATCTAGCAGATGAATGATTATACTGGTTCTGATTTATTAAATGTTGCTGCTATATCTTTCTGGAACTAGGACAGAAGTTGATGCGGCTGACTTGACTTGGTTTAATTAAACGCCACAAATTCTCCGACCTCGCATTGGTTAATTGGACAATTGCAATTTTTTATCTGTGTAATCTTCCTTGTGCTGACTTTCAAGGCTCTAAAGAGCGACAAATTGAACTGCTTGTAAGGTGAAAATTTGGTTTCTTTGATAGCTAAATATTGCAAACACAAAAGCACACTGAAAGTCTTTGTTGCGCGCAGATATCTTGTTCTCTTCGATAGAACTACGGCCTATGTGAAAGGATGCAGAGATTTTCAAAAATGCATCACTGTACTATTTAGTCTACAGTTTATCTCGGTTTATCTGAATGGCTGGATGTAAAATCACTCGTTTGAAAAAGGTAACTAAATAGCTTGCTCCCCTTTACATAGATTGTTCATTTACTATTCAAATAAACTATTTATTCAACAAGTGCCTAGCATGTTCTTATGTCTATTGACTATTTACTCTGATGCAGTAAAAACCATACATAAAATGATCCTTTAGGTCTTTAGGTCCACTGTTCATGGCATACCTGCCCAGAGATAATAATCACAAATATATGGATAATAACTTTTTTTGCATTAATTGAATCCGTCTTTTGCAAGGCCAAGCTGCTGTTCTTTAGAATGCATTCGAAATTGAGAAAAGTCGATATTTTCTTTCATAGGTTAATTAAGGGATATGCTGAAAGAGGTATTCGTGTTCTTATAAACATTTTGAGCACAGCTCTATTATCTGTCACTCGTTTGTTTGATGCCTTTCATAGCACCTCTGCAGACGACAAAGTCATCGTCCCTTGCAACTCTAACACCAGAGTGGGTCAAGATTGTGAAACTTAGAAATAACTACTGTTCTAGGAAAGGACTATGCTCTGTTTGGAACTTCAACGACAACGGGTGCTTGCTGTCTGACTTTTGTGTCGAGCATTTAATCAACCATCATAAACACCTTTTAAGTAGAAAAGCAGTGTGAAATCAACCAAGATACATCCTCGGTCTAATCTTTGGCAACTCGCTTACATAATTTAGTTTTGCCAATAAGATTTAAAAGGCATCTGACATACTAGAGTGGTGCCTAGCGTAGTGTCGCACCGAACATCGCCTTGATCACGAGTCATCTTTTTAAAAATCCAAGCCAGTTAAAGGCGAGGTGTGAAAGAAAATGCTCAATGTTTTCTTTGCTCAGTCAGCTGGCATCATTAAAGTGGACTTGTCACTTTTACGAAAAAATCGTGAAATATTAAACCAAGTGTGGCGAAGACGAAAAACATTTTTAAAATACGTTTTTACCACCCCCTTGGCGGTAATGTGTTAGGGGCATGGAGAAAATAACACTGATTCTTGTTCAGAATCGTCTGATGCAAGTTGCGAGCCTTTGAAGGAGGACCAAGACGACAACACATTGGCTACAAATTTTCAAAACAGTATTAACCTGGAAGTAAGAGCGTACGCTAATGAACCTTTGGCAGACAAAGAAGTCATTACTGCATATCGGAGAAGGAAACTGCAAAAAGAAGCTAAATTGCGAGAGCTACAGAAAAGGCTTGATGGAGCTGTTGTTCAAAGTCAGTGGTAAGTTCTTAGTTTTTCGTAAGTCCTTTGTGTCCATATCCAGAAGGGCCGTATTTAGGCCAGGCCTAATAAGAATTAACTGCTTTGGCCATTGAGATCAGTGGCCTAGCCAACTGCTTTCGTCCTGTCCTTTAAGGCTGTGTATCCTTTATGGCGCTAGTTCCGAAGTTCACCACACTAAGAAAATAGAGTATGGTATATATCAATCGATAGCAAATTAGATGAAAAGTCCGAATATGTAATAAGATTTGGGGTAAGCCCCTCCATGGGTGGAGTTATGCTCAAAAACATCTCCCATACTTAGGCCTTGTAGTATAAATTTAGGCCCGATAATCCCAACATTGTTTCTCTCGAGCAATAACAATATATTGTGTTTCAAAAATTAAGTCTTGCTAACTAGCGAGTTCATTCAACAGAGTACTTCGACAACAAACCTTTCAACAGGCAACTGCAGCTATAAGCAAATGTATTCCATCAGAAATAGTACGATGTGTTTTTTCTGCGATAAACTCGTGGAAACGGTGTCGGGATTCTTCGTTAGAACGCACACGACAATAAACTCACGAATAGAAAATTGTATCATTGTTGATCAAACCCTCAACAAACTCAACTACAAAAACTAAAAGCGTCTCTCAGGGTGAGTACAATTACGTAATTGTCTATTAGGTCTTTCCGGGGGTTATTTCCTACATACTCCCCCTGTTTGAGCCTGATAGGCCGCAAACATTGATTTTTTTCTTATTCCTTTTCATAATTCAATGTCTCATTTATTCCTTCTCATGCTACGACAGCTGCTTCTCTTCTTGGGCGAAAGGTATCTGCTTGTGGATTCACCTCGTTTTCTCTTTTATAAATGTCACATTGTAGTTCCAAAAAATACAACATTTGTATTGCTCTTTCGATCTTGTTTTCTTCTGTTCTCACCCTCGCTGCTCTGGTGATTCCATCTCGTCCTTGAATCAACTGTTCAACTACGCCGGTCATACAAACTCCTCTGTTCTTCTCTTCTCCGTGAATCATGACAATTTGTCCGATTGCAATCTGTTGATGTTTGTCTTTTGATTTCATGTTATGCCTTTCTCTTAACGATCTGATGTACTCTGTCTTCCATCGTTTCCACAGACTATCTCTGCATTTGTTCAGATATTTCGCTCTCTTACGTAAATCGCTCTCCTTGATCTCACTAACGTCGTATTCCAATAATGCGTTCTTGTCACTTAGCAGCATCATATTTGGCGTTAGAACCGGCATTTGGACATCATCTTCAACGTAGCTAAGTGGTTTATTATTCATAGTCATCTCAACGTCCAATAATACTTCCTTCAACTCGTCAAATCTCAAATTCGCTTTCTCAAGGACCTTGTACATAGCGTTCTTCGTTAATCCAATTATTCGTTCGAATTGTCCACCCCACCAGAATGCTTTGCTTATATTAAACCTCCAGGTTATCGACAGATCTGCTAGCAACTCGTTTAGTTTTTCATCTTTCATTACTGACTTTATCCAACTCGCAGCTGCTTTGAAGGTTTGGGCATTATTAGAATAAATAACTCTTGATCTGCCTCTTATTGCGATAAACCTCTTTAGGGTTGGTATGAACGTGCTAACTGTAGAATCTTGAAGCAGCTCTATGTATACAGCTCTTGTTAAGCTACACGCGAACATGACTATACAGGCTTCCCCTTCGGTCTTCATTTTTGTTATGGATCTAATCGGACCTGCAAAGTCCACGCCTACTACTTCAAATGGTCTGTTTCCTTCAGTTCTGGTTGTTGGTAATAGACCTTGCCTTGGTGCACTGTAAGGTGTGGCGTGAAATCTTTTGCATGCATGGCAGCTCTTAATCACTCTTTTGTCAGTTGCCTTAGACGTGGTATCCAGTAGTTCTCTCTTACCTTGGCCATAGTAAGACCAACGCCTCCACATAATGTAGACTGATGAGCATGGGCTATTACTTTCGCTGTGTACAATGTATAACTTGGTAGAAATACTGGACTCTCTCCTGTATTCTTCCGTGGCAAATATAGATATCTTTCTCATTTCTCTTCTACTCTAAGCTCTGTTGTTCTTCTTTGAACTTCTTTGATTTTCCGTGTCTCTTTTGGACTCTCGATATCCAAATATCGTTTACTTTTTTGAACTCTTCGTTTGTTATTGGACCCTTTGTACGCTGTTTAGACTTTACCTTGCAGTTTGCAATGAATCTGGTCAACAGTGCAGTTATTCTGATAGATTTCTTCAATGTGCATTTCTCAAGTATCTGATCTGAGGGGTCGTTTTCTTCTATGGCTGCTTTATATAACAACTTTATTGCTTTTGCCTCTTTTTTCGTCTGCTCTGTGTTCTTTGTTGCTATGTTAGGTGGCCATAACTCCTTCTCTTTCATCCAAACTGGGCCCTTAAACCAGTCATCTTTAAAATTGCTCAAGTGGCAACCTCTGCTGGCAATGTCTGCAGTATTCTCCGAGGTGGGAACATGTCGCCACTGAATATAATCCTTTTCTTTAATTTTTGATACTCGGTTGCTCACGAACTGTTTGTATTTATTCTCCCCTTTAATCCAATGAAAGGCAACCAAGCTGTCAAGCCATCCAAATACTGCAGCGATAGGATATCCCTTCAGCGTTTCTTTGACATTATCAACCAGATTTGCAGCCATATGAGCTGAAATTAGCTCCAATCTCGGGATGGTGAGGTCATCTTTGATATTCGAGCCTTTGCTGACAACAGCCCTTTCTGATACAACATATGCATAAACTCCAAAACTGCAGCTACTCCTGTTAAACTTGCATCTCCAAATACGTGGAACTCTACTTCCTTCATCGAGTCTTGGCCACTCGGGATACTTCGAGGTACTGTGACTTTCTCAGAGAAGGATTTTATAAATCTCAGCTACTTTTCTTTTAACTTTTCTGATAACTCTGAATCCCAACTTCGTTGATTTTCACAAATCTCTCTGAATATCGATTTTCCAGCTAGCGTAATTGGGGCAACCATCCCCAAGGAATCATAAATGGAAGCTAGTACGTGCAGCACTCCTCTTTTTGTTGTCTCACTGTCTGTTATGTTGAATCCAGTGCTGATAGTATCTTGTGATGTGTCCCAACCTACTCCTAGTATCTTTGTTTCATGGCTCGTGACTCCGAGTTGTTGTTTGGCAAAACTATTTTCTGTATCTGTTCCTGTTTCCTTTACTTGAACAATGTCACTGCTATTTGTATGCCACTTGAGTAACTTGAATTGAGCTTCGCCAAAAACATCTTCTGCAGTTTGTTTTAGATGTTTAACTTCCTTTAATGAACTTCCTCCGAATATAGCATCATCTACGTACATGCTCCGTTTGATCTCTGCTATCCCTTCAGGAAATTTATCTTCATGATCATTGAGATGTTTATCCAAAGTTGCACCTAGTAAGAATGGTGACTGATTGAGCCCAAATAGAACTCTTGAGAATCTGTACACTTCCAAGTTTCTTATATCTCTGTCTTTCAGCCAATGGAA
>JAACYV020047231.1:0-12577 GCA_009936425.2 Chrysaora fuscescens
TAAATAGTTATGATTATTATTGCTTGCTGCACGCTGAGAGAAACACGCCTCTTCTATATACTCGGCTATCACTATATAGATGTGCAGCAACAATTTAACAGTTGGCAACAGAATACACTATTGGCATTCTACACTGGTCCGTTGAATGCATTCTGCATCCGTAAGGGGGTGAGTAAGTAAGGAACACAACACCATTCTTAAATCTTCTTCGTTTTACTTCGTTTTACTTCGTTTTACTTCGAAGAGAATGCATTCTTCCATTGTTTAAGTCAGAGCATCTAGGTCATGCACAAATTTTGAGCAAAATAGAGTCAACCATTGAACGCAAATATGTCAAAGAAAAATATATCAAAACAGGAATATTTCAATCATGGATAAAGATATTCGAAAAAATTAGGACCTCTTCCGTATTATGCAATTTTATGGTAGATAATGGAACGATTGGTGACTTTTTTGTTTTTAAGTGTAATCTCCATTTAATGAAAAACCCTGATAAAAAACAGGTTTTTATAACGTTTTGGTAGCAATATAACTAATAGATCCGGTCCATCAATACTAAAAGGGCAAGTAATAAATTAAACTTACAATGCGCAAAAACCCACTTCATGTTGTCTTGTTTCGCCATACCAAGCATTGCTAACATTCTACTAAATATATCTTTTAAAAATGGCACAACTCCAAAAACTGTAAAAAAAAGAATAAAATGATTTAATACATCTATACATTGCTTAAGTGATTCATTATAGTCCCCCTTGCTTTCCAGAGAAATATTAAAATAAGGACGAACTCATTTATAAATGTCGATTAGGCATGGTCTATCTACCGATGAACAAAAGCCGAGTTAATTAAACGACAACGCATTGATCGAATATATAAAATGTTACGATTATTCTTCTGTTTGTATAAATATTCAGCACGATTATCCTTCTGTTTATATTCATCTTCTGTTTTGGATTTTACAATTTTGTTCTTAGCTAACCAACTTAAATGAGCACAATTTTTTTAGTGGTCAGCAGCCCCAGGTACTCAGCTTCTGAAAAAGACCCTTTCGCTCGCTATAAATAAAACACGCTCAGCAAGGGATCGCGCAATATAAAATATTGCAGCTGGTGGTTTGGGGCTATGGTCCGGGATTCATAGGTTCAAGGGCCTATAGATAGAAAATGCAATGGATTAAACTATTTCGAGTTGCAGTTCTCTAGTAGAAATGTGATTGATATTGCTATAATCTTTTCAATCTGAATTTCAGTTTCTGACTGATAAAATGTGTAAAAATTTAGACTCGAGAAAATGTGCCGTTTAACATGAATACGGAAAGAATTGAATACTGAACGCTAACCGACTTCATTTGAATACAACATATGACTAACAGCTGAATACGGTACTGTTTTATGTCAGATTCACCTAGAGGCAGATATGTAGCAAAATTAGGCTAAAGACATCTAGGTCATGAGTACAATACAAGTTCAATACAAGTTCATTAATTGCGCGCGATTTCTGTCTGCCCATGTCCAAAACATTGACAACATGAAAAAGGTAATAGTAACAAGGAAAGATTCCGGGGTATCAAGGTTAGCGAGTACCAGAGTGTCTTTGATGTTCTCTCTCCCACTGATAAACCATGAGGGAATGCATTAAAGATGTCTTTGCAAGCTTCATCTTTGCTTATGCGTGCCACTTTGCCGAACAAAATTTTAGCTTGTGCGGCAATTTTGTGTGAGATATTTGCCACACGAGACAAAATACCGAATATCAAACTAGTTTGATACTTTTTGACATACGCATGCGATTATGCTTACCATGCAGGCTGTTATGTGCATTTATTTATGATCCTACCATTATCAGTAAAGTGTTAACTCTGCAATAGGCCGGTATAATTAAACTGGCTGGTTAGTTATTTTGCTTGAAGAATGAGAACATTTCAGCAAACTCGTTCTAGAGGTTTTCATCGTTTTAGCAAAGGCGGCGTAGTTGGCGAGGCTGTGAATATAGGAATAAATTCTTAACTTTCATAGAGTGTGAGGAATTGCAGTCCAGAAAGAACATTTGCAGGTCAGTCAGGGAAAGAGACGTGGCACCAATTACATCATCGATATATCTTTCGATGAGGGATGGGATATGACAATCACAAGCTTCATAAATGAATTTTTATTAATGACCAACAAAAAGACATGCATAGTTTGGCAGTTCTGCTATTTAGTTGCCTTATTATTCCGACTTTTTATGAAAGATTAATTCGCAATGAAATCAATGGCTACGCATTTGGTGAAAGTAATGGCTACGCATTTAGTGAAAGTACTATAAATAGCATATCACATGTACCCTTGATTGACGGTTATGTATGTCATATGAGTAAAATGTATTCATTCTTACTGTCAGAGATCAGAGAGTCTTGATCATGCTTGTAAAGTTTAAGGATAATAGAATATACGCAAACGCAATCTTCTCTATATCAATCTCTATCCTTGAATATCATATATGGTGACGAGGTAAATAATTCATCTATCGAATCAATTCACTGATTTCCTTTTTCAGCGCACCCGCAATGCATTGTGGTAGTAGGTGTATAGGATCGCGCGTAACCAAGTGAACTAACTGCGTTTACAACATAAGTTACTATACATCGTTATGAGTTCTACTGATTTTTCGAGTGAATTTTTGGTTTCATCGTCTGAAGCATCAACTTCCAGTCTTATTTTAAACGTTTCGAAAGACTCAGGTTCTATTCAGATGCCACGCGGACCTATTATCTGTGAAGAAACCAAGGGAAAAGAGAACGACTTCACACTCGTCAATCACATCAATGATGGGCCTAACAACAACAAGAAGGAAAGAACTCCTGTCACCATCAACGATTATCTCGATTCAGTTACAAATTGGACCACAGACCTTCGCTATTTGCCCAAAGTGAATGAATTAATATTGGATCATAAATTTGTTCATGATTCTGAAACTATGCCTGACAAGACTTTCCTACTGATCAGGTTGATCCATTTCTTCATCAGCTCAATTTTGTCCTTGCCAACACCGCTTGGAATTCGATAAAAACCAAGGTCCTGGTTCTTCTTGGTAGTATTCATACATTTGGGAACACAACAAGTGTAGCCAACTTTATAGCCAACAACAGGAGAACTCTTCTCTTTCTCCTGCACTGAATATGAATGATGTTGCCCCTTTTCGCCTTCCTTCTCGTTGTTGTTACGCCCATCATTGATGAGATTGGCGACTGTGAAATCGTTCTCTTTTCCCTTGGTTTCTTCGCAGATAATAGGTCTGCACGGCATCTGAATAGAATCTGAGTCTTTCGAAACGTTTAGAATAAGACTGGAAGTGGATGCTTCAGACGATGATACCAAAAATTCACTTGAAAAAAAATCAGTAGAATCATGACGATGTATTGTAACTTATATAGTAAACGCAGCTAGTTCACTTTGTTACGCGCGATCCTAAACACCTACTACCACAATGCATTGCGGGCGCACTAAAAAGGAAATTGATGAATTCATGCATCATGGCTTTTAAACGTCTTGATTTACCGCAACTCGTTCCGTTCGATCCTGTATCTGACCCTACATCTTTAGGCCAAAGATGGCAAGCTTGGAAACGTCGTTTCACCATCCTATGTTACTGCTATGGGAGTGCTGACGCTATCCAGAAAAGAGCACTACTTTTATATCAGGCAGGAAAAGCGACTCGAGATATCTTCGACACTTTACCCGACACTGGCGAAGACAACAATTTTCAGAAGGCAATGGAAAAGTTAGACGCGTATTTCTCTCCAAAGAAAAACACAGATTATGAAATTTTTAACTTTCGGCAGTTCGATCTCTTGAGGAACCTGTGAATCAATTCGCTACACGTTGAATAAAACTCGCTCAAAACTGTGATTTTGGAGATGTCGACCGAGAAATAAAATCTGCGATTATTCAACACTGCACGTCAAAACAACTTCGTCGTTATGCCTTTCTCGAAACAGAACTCTCGCTTTCGACTCTGCTAGCCAAAGCTCGTGCTTTTAACCTAGCGAACAACACGCTGCTCGAAAACCTGTCATCTTCGAAAAAAATATTTAATGACTATAAGACACTGTAAACGCACTTGCAAACCGTCGTCCACCGCAAAACCAGAATTTCAACCAGATGCAATCGCTCTTCAACCAACGCAAGGCAACACTCAAATATCTGTGGACATTGTGTTGGACAATGGCCCCATCGCAATAGTTCTTGCCCAGCAAAAGGGAAAACCTGTGGCAAATGTGGAAAAGAACATCATTTCGCACGTGTTTGTGGCAGTAAACAAGAAAAAAAGCCCCAACAAAACCACGCTCCTCCGTTAGCAGTAAATGTAGAAGAAAACAGCACAAGCGAAGATGAATATCTGTTCACAATAAATCCGACATCTGAGGACAAGAAAGCTCTCACAGCTAAAATCAAAATCAATGACATTGTAGTCAAAATGATGGTAGACACTGGTGCTTCTATCGATATTATTGACTATGTTAAATGGCAGCAATCTCAACCTATTCGTCTGTCACGCGCAGAAAATCGTGTTTTTGCTTATGAATCTTCTACTCAATTACCAGTCATGGGGAAATTCAAAGCAACAATTGAATCAAAAAATGAAATTGCCGTCTCGGAAATTCATGTGGTCACAGGTAATTTTGGTTGTGCACTAAGTTATTCCTCAGCTACTAACTTAGGCCCTTTGCACACTAGCCTACTTTTCTAAATATTTGTGAGGATTATTCAATTTACACCTTTTTTCCTAGTGTGCAAGGTCTTTTAAGCATTTCATACTATCCATAAATTTTATTTAAGATGAAAGAGGCCGCTTAATATAAATATGGGCAGCTCGCGAGCTGCCCTTATTTCTGCCGAATGTCATAAGGGATTAGTTTCTTGAGCTCACGCGACATTTCCTTGCTTTTCTCTTTCGTACTCGTATGTTTTCATCAAATAGCAAGATGTCTGACGAAGAGTTTTTCGCTCTTTTTATGATGATACTTTCCTCGCTGGAGCCGCACTTTGGGAAGTCGTAAGCGCAGTATAAACACAAAATGATGCTGCTATTATCTGAATTTATTCAGTTGTCAAATTCACACATTCAACTAACGGCCATGAGATTCTTTACGAAATCATTTCATTGACTTTGTGTCGAAAATAGGCCATTTCGTGGTGACTATGAGGCAACTAGCTAGCTTAGATTGACTATGGTTTGTGCGTTGAGGACGACAAGAGCTAAATAAATAAAAAAGATTTCTCAGACATATAAGAGCCCTAGTGAGCCCTATTTATCAAATCTAAATCTATCAGAAATAAAAATGATCAAGAGAGGCTATTTCAGTATATCAGGAGTTTATGGTCGGAACGTAAGTGCACCCCACTGTTCGGTAGAGTTATGGCATAATTTTTTCTCTAGTGTGCAAAGGGCCTTAAGCCTAGTTCAACTAAATGTCAACAAAATCCAAGTGCAAAAGGCCCGCCAATCATGAAAAATTATTGCAAGAATTTTCATATATTTTTGAGGGTGTCGGCGAGCTAAAATATTTCGAAGTCAAGTTGCACATTGAGTCCACTGTGTCTCCTCTTGCACAACATGCGAGAAGGATTCCTTTTCATATGCGACAGAAAGTCTCAGACGCACTACGCAATTTAGAAGATTAAGGAATCATTGAAAAAGTCTCAGGCCCGACTCCGTTTGTTTCACCGCTTGTTGTCATTCCAAAAAAAGACGGTGACAATTCGTATCTGTGTCGATATGCGCATGGCGAACAAGGCGATTCAACGCGAACGTCATCCAATGCCTACGCCATGAATGGTTCAAAAGTATTCTCGAAACTTGACCTACGTTCTGGCTATCACCAATTAACACTTGCAGAAGAAAGTCGTTATATCACAACATTCGCGACACACAAATGTTTGCGACGCTACAGGAAGCTCACTTTTGGCACTTGCTTAGCAAGTGAAGTCTTTCAGCATGCGATTCACGAACAGCATCGAGATATTCAAAATGTCATTAATATCAGATATCAGCGATGATGTAATTGTTTATGGAAAAACGCAAGCTGACCACGACAACACCCTGAGAGCAGTTTTTCAACGCTTTTCTGACAAAGGTTTAACCTTGAACAAGGAGAAATGTGAATTTAATCAGGAAAAACTCAAATTTTTTGGTATTTCACCAGATCCTCTAAAAGTGGATGCAATATACAATGCTCCTTCACCTTCAACCGTGAAAGATGTCAGAAGTTTTTTGGCTTAGCAACATATTGCTCTAAATTTATTCACAATTTCAGTGATATTTCGCAGCCTCGACGGGAGCTCACAATGAAAAATGCGTCATTCTAGTGGACATCCCAGCATGACCAGTCATTTCAAGCAGTCAAATCAGCTCTCACCAGCAACACTGTTATGGCATATTTCGACGAAAACAAAGACACTCAGCTTATCACAGATGCCTCCCCCACTGGATTATCTGCCATACTTTCTCAGAAATCACCAGGCCAAGAAGATAGAAAAATCGTTGCATATATTAGTCGCTTTGACTGACGTGGAACAAAGGTACTCACAAACTGAAGGTGAAGCCCTAGCCATCGTATGGCCAATGGAAATATTAAGTTTGTATCTCCATGGTGCACATTTTACACTCCTTACCGACTGTAAGCCAGTGGAAATGATTTTGAAAAATCCTATGTCAAAGCCGCCTGCCAGAATAGAAAGATGGAATCTTCGAGTACAAGATTTCGATTTCGATATACAGTATATCAAAGGACCAAACAATCCTTCCGATTTCTTGTCTCGACATGCTATAAATCAAATTGGCTATTCTTTTAAAGGTACCGCCACAAAATATTTAAAATTCATCATTGAACATACTGTACCTAAAGTAATGTCTTTAGCAGAGATTCAGTAAGCAACCACACCTACCTTGCAACATCTCATTCGCTTAATCCAGTGTAATAATTGGAACTAGTTGGACTTGCCGAACCAAACTATCGATTCTAATATCTCACTCACTGAGCTCAAATTATTTCGAAACATAAAAGATGACCGTCAGTCGATTCACACAAGGGCATTATATTACGAGGACCCAGAATTATTTTGCCATCTGCTTTGCGACGGCTAGCTATGGATATTGATCATGAAGGTCATCAAGGCCTCATCAAACCAAGAAATTGCATAGAGAAAAAATATGGTTTCCAGGAATAGATTCGTTAGCACACTTTCTTCATGTTAGCATGTCAAGCTACAGGTCCAGAAAATCGACCACTCAAAATGACTGATTTGCCCCCTGAACCAAGGCACACCGTCAACATCGACTTTTGTGGCCCTTTCCCTGGAGGAGAATATTTACTGTTGGTTATAGACGCATATAGCCGATTTCCAGAGGTGGAAATAGTCAAATCGACTTCCTCAAACATCACAATCCCTAAACTCGAAAGAATTTTTGCAACGCATGGCTTACCACAGTTCATCAAAAGTGATAACGGACCTCCTTTCCCAGGAAGAAAGTTTTACAACTTTGTGAAAGAATTATGTGCAACACAAAAACCTAGTTCTCCGTTATGGCCCCAAGGAAATGCTGAAGTAGAAAGATTTATGCAGCCCTTAACCAAAGCTATAAAAACCGCACACGCCGAAGGAAAAGATTGGAAGCGCGCCATTTTCAAATTCCTTTTGAACTTCCGAGCCACACCTCACACTACAACTAGAAAGTCTCCTGCTGTTATTCCATCGTGATATTCGCACAAAATTACCAACTCTTTGCAAGAATAGAGACTCTGCACAATATCAAGAATTACAGCAAACTGATTCTGCTGCAAAAGCTAAAATGAAAGCATAGGCCGATTCAAAGTCAAATGCAAAAAGTGTTGATATTCAAATAGGCGACACTGTTCTCATCAAACGAAAAAAAGAAAACAAGTTCTCAACAAGATTCAATCCTCGCCCTTCCAAAGTTATCAAAAGAAAAGGGACTCGCATAACAGCTTTCGGAGATGGGAAATACATTACTCGTAACATCTCATTTTTCAAGAAGTATTCTGCAAATATTTATACACAAGAAGATGAAGAGGGAAATTATGATTTTTCACCATGCAAGAACAAACTCCAGCCAGAGAAGAAGAAGAAGGAAGAATAGAAGACGAGGATTTTTATGACAATTAAGTAGTTACTGTTTTTACTATTTTTACATCTTTATATTCATATCGTTTTGTTGTGTTAAAGGGCCCCTAAACCCAAACATTTTTATTACATATTGTGATGAAATCGGACCTTCTGAAAACGATGTCATTGTTAATTTTTACATATCTTGTACCGTTTTCTCGATATAAGCATTTGTATATTGCTAATTGAATTGGATTGTTTCCCAAATCCTCAAAAAGTTTTCGCAAGGTCGTCGGTTTGACGTCACGCAACTCTCGTCATAATTTTCACCAACTCTTGGTAAAATAATCGTTTCCACCCGCGGCCTTGCGTTGTGGAAATCATCAAAGATGGCTGATCAATCTAGTAGCGGCAGCATCAATTCGGGTAGTTTCGAATCAAGTTTATGCATCAGGAAGTTTGACTAGCTACTATCCGGAATCTTCGTTAGATAATTCCTATTTCGCATTTCGAAGGCCTGCAGATATTTTGGTACATAGGCCTACTGATAATGTTTTACCGTACCAATTTGAGCCTGAGTGTCTGGTAGAGAAGTTGGAAGAGTTGGAGCTCGAAGATGTTATAGACAGAGGAAATGAAGATGAACACATAATTCTAGATTTTTCTGGTGAGTTTTCTTGGACTTGTACAAAAAAAATTCAACTGTAGTTTGGTAAAGGTCAAATTTAATTTGACTGCATTTGGCTTGTATTGACAATTATAGCTCAAAGGGTAATCAGTCCAAGACCTAAGATTTGGAATTTCACAGCAAAACAAACTACAGCTTAACTAGGCTATACTATAAACCTTGTTTCTGTGTCATTGTATTCTTCTATAGTTTGAAACCAATACTATATTTTGAGGTTCACTGCCTAAGATTGCACAGGCACTAATGAGACCTCAGAAATGGAATGCCTATGCTAACAATTCTAGTTCCGTTTACTGCGTACTTATTTTGATTTTACATTCTACATGCAAATTGCTTGAAATGTCCTCTAAATGTCCCTTCTATTTAATATAAGTGTAATATGAAAAAGTAGCTTGTAACCTTTATTTTACTTTTTCTCGGAATAATCTAATCTAATGCTATTTTGAATATTACATCCATTTACTTCCTTTTATTGCATACATTTACTTTGGATAATTTTTGGGCATAGCCTAAACATTATACATGTATTCAGTACTAGGTGAATGTTTAAATGCACATCGGTATATTCATCGTCGATGTGTTTCATGGATTCCATAATTCATAAGAATTATATGTGTTGGTATTTCGTAAATTAAAAAAAAGATAAGTACTGTCTAGTTAACTTCATTGGCTTTTGTTTGGTATAACTTCTTCAGCATCATGATAAATCTGGTGCAATAAGTCTGGTGCACATTATAAAATTTCCCAGCAGTTTTTGATGCTACTTCTTAGCGTACCTTCATTTTCAATTTCCTTCTTTTGGTAGTGGCTGCTTCTTTTTAATTTTATTCTGCCAAATGATGATATAAATTCCAATTCATTTGCTGTTCAAATAATTCAGAGTCATTGGAAAGCAGCATAATAAAGCAGCATAGCATTCCAATAGGAAATCAAGAATATTTTGTAACTTGAGTGTGAAAACGTTTTGTCACTTTTCTATTGCAAGAAATGCTTTTCTGAAGCCTTAAATTTTCTATACCCATATTCACATATTAGTCTTATTATTGTCTTCATTATGCCTTATGCCTACATGTTTATAAACGTTGATTATGTGACAATGCAATTGTAATTTGCATGCTCAATTGAGTACCTGAACGGAACTGGCCTACAAGAAATGAATAAAATATAAATAATTAAAATGAATTGATAGTTACTAAAATGCGTGATCTGGCCCCTCATCTTCACTGGCCCTCGTGTTCCAAATTTCGGTTTCTTTGGTCCTTCGTGACACTACTATTTCTCCATAGTTTGAAAATCGATCCGCGTTGAAATGGCCACTACAAATATGAGCATTGCTGGAGTACTTTAGTTGAGTTGGAGGTGTTCAATTCACTCTCTGACCGAACAGATATCGCCACTCCCGAGCTGCCCGAATTGTACACCGAGAACGTAAAAATAGAACCTCGTAACGTCACGAGGTTCTTTTTACCGAGAAAAAACTGCTCATACTTTCTCGGAGAAGCTCAACTTTGAGCGCCCATAGTAGGCAGCAGATTCAAAATTTTATAAAAAAATTTCACGATGGCTTCAAACTCATCACTAGCTATCATTTGGTATGAAAATCTCAGAAATTTTTTTTTGGTTTAGGGGCCCACGGCTCAAGTTGATACAGCGCAAGGAATGTAAACAGAACATAAGCAGCGACGGCTGATATAATTGTTTTCTCATTTCGAATTCAACATGCTGCAAAAAACTTCAAATTCTTTTCAATCACAATATAACAACTTACACAACGTTTAAGTCACGCGATGTCACTTACCCTTTTGAGAAAGACTTGTCCTTTATTCTATCACTAGCACGCTAGACATTCGTGGGTAAAGTTCCTGTGTCGTTTCTGGCCTTCTGTGGCAGGGGTAGGCTGTTACTTAGCTATCCCATCCAGGCCATCTTGTTTTTACAAGCTACAGCGACCTCTATTCCGCGTAGCTCCAGCCCAGTGTCATTGCGTGCACCAAAGCAGAAGTCGTCCTTTTTTCACCGAACTGGCCCATTAATTCGTTTTCCGTCATTTTCTCTTAATACTTAATTTCTTTGCTGCATCTCTTTGTATATGTCTTGGCCTAGTTCATATGATTTATACTTTCGTCAGCTTGGCCACACAACCTGCATTTGTTTTCTAGCTGGGTCTTGTCTAACTTTGCTTTGATCAAATAGGCTCTGATTGCTTGCTCTTGAGCAGCAATTATCAATTTTCTGTCCCTCTTTTTAAACTACCGTCCTTTAACCACAGCCATTGTTGCTCGTCCGCTAGATCTTCTGTTGATCTGATGAACTGCCCGTGTAGCACATTTTCTTTCCAGTTGTTTTGTTTTTCATGTTTTTTCCTTTGCTTGAACTCTTTTTCAATTGCTTCTTCCCATTCAGTAGCTTTGTCGGCATCTCTTGCAGTGTAGCGTGGTAGCAGGCAGAACCTTCAAGTCAAGTAAACACCAGAGCTCTTTTCTAGTCTGTATCCCAATTCCAACCGATTAATCTTACATACAAAGTAATGCATAACAAGGAAACTGGTTTACATCAATCAACACAAAGTACAATAACAGGATACTACACAGTTAGCCACCCAGAGTTACAAATATTACACCCTAACACATAGCAGCAGACACAGGTACAAAATCAACACATATAGATTAATTTACATGCTACGGCGCCAACATTACACCTTCCCCTCTTACAGTTTAAGACAGGGAGTAATATGTACGCGTTAATGTGCTACAAGATCCCCAAAGCGAACGGGGGGTTTATAACCTGACGAAGGTGGGGCAGCCTGGCAGTACCCCTGTTAACATTTCTTGGGGCCCCTTCTTGTGGGTCACTTTCAGTCTCCCCAATGGTAATCCCGGGTGTTTCTGGGACTGGATGAACTGGAAGACCCTGGCCTATGGGAGTGGAACAGAGCTTGAGCAAGTTATGGTGTGCAACAAGAGTTTTACCCATGGAGGAAAATAACCTGTAATTAACCCCAGCCCGAGAAGATACTTGATAGGGACCAGTCCACTGTTTACCAAACTTCCAGTGTTTGGGACGCCAGAGCCACACCGTTTGTCCAGTTTCGAAAGGTTGCCAATCTCTTTGACTCTTGTTGTTGTAATACCTGGCCTGTCTAGTTCTAGCTATCTCTAGATTACGACGAGCTATCTGATTGGAGTGTTTGATGGCTTTTCGTAAGGACTGACTATAGTCTGACTGACTGTTTGGATTACGCAAAGGAACACCCAGCTCTACCTCGATGGGGCTACGGGCTGGACGTCCGAAAACCATCTCATAGGGAGCAAAACCTGTAGACTCATGTACACTGGTGTTGTATGCAAAGACTGCCTGATCTAGCCATTCACTGCATGCTCTGAGACAAAAGTTGATATGATGCCTCGCAGCGTGCGGCTTTGTCGCTCAACTAGTCCATCACACTGAGGATGGTAGGCAGTGGTACGTGTCTTTTTGATACCCATCATATCATAGATCTCATAAATGAGTGTGCTGTCAAAATTACGCCCTTGATCTGAATGGAGCACAGTGGGAGGGCCAAACCGAGAAAAGACCCTAGTAACCAGAGTTTTTGCAACTGTTGAGGCTTTTTGGTCTGCATTTGCAAAAGCCTCGCACCATTTAGTGAAATGATCCATCATGACAAGGATATGTTTGTTACCCCGTGCAGTTTCTGTAATAGGCCTCATGTAGTCTACAGCCCAGAAGGGTTCACTGACTTGGATGTGCTTCAATGGTGCCCTGGTTTTCTTTGGATCATGTT
>JAACYV020047342.1:0-12577 GCA_009936425.2 Chrysaora fuscescens
TAAATTCTATTCAAAATTTCAGGCATAAAATTCCCATTCTACGGCACGCAGTGGCACCCAGAAAAGAACTGTTTCGAATGGAATCCCAAGAGGCACATTGCGCATTCCTCTGATGCAGCTGACGCAGCTCAGCATTTTGCGAATTTCTTCGTCAACGAAGCACGAAGCAGTCGTCATCATTTTAGATCGCAGGATATGGAGAATAAATACCTGATTTACAAATACAATCCGATCTTTACCGGCAATGCTGGACATTTTGAACAGTCTTATGTATTTTGATTCTGTGCATATATCTTAGCCTGCATTGGGAATGAGGCCAGATCTCTGGAGTGAGGCCAGAGCAAAATGATGGATGAGTTGTATCGGAAATGTATATGCGGTGAATTTGTTAGAAAAAAAAAGAATTTTGGGTCCAGGAAATATTTGTTTTAAATTAGATCAATTTTATTGAAGCTAAATTTGAAGCTAAACTTAGGATAGGGACTAGAAAGATTGTAAATATACGTTTGCCTGTAATTACCACTCGACGTATTTTGTCTTAAAATAAACAAAATCGTGTGTTTCTGATAATAATAAACTTTTCTAGTCTGAAGTATAGATCCTCTTATATCTCCATTTAATATTTCTCAATTTAGGCCACATTTTTGTAGTGTTTTTGCATAACATCGCCTTTTCACTGACATAGCTCTCTTTTCTTTTATTTATATCTAACTGTTATACGTCGTTGGATTTTGTGAATTTATGATGAACGAAGATCGAAATTTTGTCTCTCTATGTCAAAGAGTTTTTACTCATAATTACTCTTATGTTAAAGGCCCAAGCTAGATAAGTGTTTAATTTTTTTTTTAATATATGCAATGTTTTTAAGTTTTGTACTCCTCAAAGAAAATTTACCTGAATTTCAAGGAGCTGGAATTTCGTTTACATTTTGGCATCAGCCAACCGATGGGTTTTATCACATGGTCACAAATGCTGCAAGTTGATTGGCTATTCAAAAATGTAAACAAACGAACTGGTGAACGCAATACACAAGATTCTTACAGAGCTCTCATTGGAAAGGATTTGACCAAAAAAGTTAACTTTTGATTCCATTATTGAAATTGAAGTGAAATTAAGTTGCCTCTGCCTTGATTCATTGGTAAAAAATTGTCATAAATCAACACAACATTGTTGGGCATTGTTATAAGACATTGTTGGACTAGCAAAGAAGAAGTACTAAACAAGCTTCGTCTTTGGGAACCCTTGCACGGCATAAGACCGGAGGGAGACCATCGCGTAAATTCATTGACCAACTCGCAGGAGACACCAACATACCGAAAGGAATTCTTGCTACAGGGGGGGGGGGCACTGGGGTTTTGCGGAGAGCGGAAATCGGCTATTTTGGGTGCGGAAATGCGGAAATCAATCATAGTTTCTGCGGAATGCGGATTGGCTGCATTTTTGCGGAATATTTGTATTTGTGCTAAAATAATTATATTTGCTAGGAACGGCTGATTTTTATGCTAAATTCCGTCAAAATATTGTGCATTGTTGACTTGAAGGCCCTAAAGCAACCCAAAATATAATTCTTGTCGCAAAGGTCCGAAGACAACAACCACAACAACAACAGGGACAACAAAGTTTTGGCGCGAAACCAAAGACCATACTTTATATTCTTGTGTAATTCTGTTTTGTTATGTTATTACGATCAACACGATGTTAGACTTGTTGTTCCTTTTTATGTGTACTTCACACTTGTGGTTAGCGGAAATAACCAATTTCTGTTTGCGGATTTGCGGAAATGCGGAATAGCATGCCCCCAGTGATCCCCCCCTACAGCAAAGGAAGATAGAAACATTGGAAAGATTGTGTCATAGTAATCCGACATAAATTACTCATTATTAATTTCTTGCTTGCTAAGATTCTTGTCAATTCACAAAATGGACGAAAGAAAATTTCGGTGCCTTGAGTAGAAATAATACACTGACGTTTCGGGCCTAGCCCTTTATCAAAGTGAATGGCCTATTCAGTCAGTCGAAAATGTACGCACTCTCAAGTCGACCCAGATCTCCAGTGTATACAGTAGTGAAATTTCCAATAAGACTGTCCTTCCTTTTTTCTGCACACGAAAACTTGTGTTTGCTTTTTCTTGCTTCTTTGACGAAAAAAACAGCGAGATATTCAGAGGCTAATACGGCTTCGTCAGTTCTTGGAATTGCAAGATCAGGCACCATATCCCAGGAGACCTTCTCTGGATGCCACTGCACCCCATAAAAAGGGTAATTGTGCCCTGCAAAATGAGCCGGAAGTTAGCCTTCCAAACGCTGAATTGTTTATGGGGGTTAGTGACTAGTTAAAAAACGATAAATTAAATTTATCGTCGAAGATGAAATAAATCTATAATTCGAAAGTGCTCGTATTATAATTGATAATTTTCAAATTAAACTGGTCAAATTAAACTCAACTTTATTCATAGAATGCAATGATGATATAGTAGGATTCAAGAAAAATATGCAATCTTGACAACTCGAGGGAAGCAAGGCCTAAAAATGGCTGAACAACTTTGAGATAACATTCACAAAGTTGTTTTTTACTCATGATTAGAGAATAAACGAAGATTAGAAATGTTGTTGATATCATATACCAAGAAAGAGGTACTGTTAATATGATAAATAAACAAATACATATAAATCTTGAATACATACCCTCGACAGTTGATACAAACTTCTTGCCCTGTCTTCCAGTATTGTATGATATAACTTTGTACTGTGACGTCAATTCTTGTGAGTTCAAGAACGAGCCTTTCGTGATGCATTTTTTATGATAATTATACGTCACGGGTAAATTTGCATAAATCTGCATAATTTTTCTCGACGCGCCTTGGAACATTCGGGATTCGTTAGCGTGCTCCGTAAACTCAAGAGGTAACGGTATGTCAATGGCATCGACATCGTCAAGTACTGTTGAATTGGCACCAATAACCATCAATGCTTCAAACCCCAAACATGTGCCCCATATGGGGAAGTGATCCCCTTTATCATTCGCGTCTTTTGCTAATTCGTATAAAAACCTTGTATTTTTAATATATTTTGAATCAGACAGGCTGGCTCCTCCACCGGGGATGAGAATTCCATTAACAGAGTGGAACAAGTCCTCCAGTTGAGTATCAGAACTGTTCAATAGTATTGGTATAACATCAGCCCCCGCAGCCTCCATGTGTTTGACATAGGACGCGGATATAAACGACTCTCCCTTTATGTCGTCTGGTATAGACTTCCTCGATATTTCTTGAGCTAAGATACCAACAGTGGGTCTTTTAGTGCAAACCATCACGCTCAAAGAAATCAAAAATGTCTTGCAGATACCACACCACTTAGATAAAATCCAGTTCCTTAATTTTTTAATAAAGCAAAATATATCGCCGATATTTGCAGCTGAGGCCTAAAATATCAAGACGCTAAACTGAAATGACGTACAATGGTTTATCAAGAAGCAAAGACGCCCAAACTAATTTCAGCTCCAACGCAGGTACAAGCATGTGGCCACTTTAGTATTTTATGACAAATATCATTATTAATGCATGAAAATACACCAAAAGAAAACACTACAGGTCTTACAAATTTGTTCTGTACATCTCTTCATGTAGCTAGCTCGATTGTGGTAATTTTGAAGGCACAACATTTGGTGTGAGGTTAGCATTCCAAAACCCCTAATTTTTTATGAATTGTTTCAGAAGTAAACAATTCTGGTGTTATTAAAATATGTCTGTAGATCTCTTCCATGTGGCTAAGCTAGTTCGATTGTGGTAATATTGAAGACACACCATTTGGTATGAGCTAAGCTTTCCAAAACGAGGGGCAAATCACTCTTCAAAATAGCGTACGAGATTCCAAGATTCCCGGAATCCTTCAAAATTTTGCAGAGATTCTTGGGATTCTTCAAACTCTTCCAAAGATTCCTAAGATTCTGTAATTGGATGTTGTATTTGCTTGTTTATTAGTTCTAGTTCCAGTGATGAGGTCGATACACAACTGCATTTATGGTCTTACTGATCTATTTTACTGATGAGGGAGGCCATTGTCCTATGTTGTCGAAGAAAAAGGAATAAATGGAGCTAAGAAGTGCATAATGGCAAGAAGAGGAAGCGTGTGGACTTAAAAACTTTCTCTAAATCTCTTTCATGTAGCTAGTTCGATTGTATGAAATTCGAAAAAACACATCAAGCCAGGTTTGAATTTGATAGGCTTCAAAATGGTTTATTTAAATATGATAGTTTGGAAAGAAAATTTGTTCTGCAACTCTTTATAGAATTTCGTTTACGTCATATCATCATACCATTGCGTATACTTTTGTTGTTACTCTAAAATATTTGACAAATATTATCCAACATAGCCAGGAATTGAAATGTAGCTGAAGCCATAGCCAGTACTGTGTTTATGCTCGCTTTGCCCAATAATGATGGTGTTGCAAACTAAGTAACGTCGAAGTTTTCCTTGTGATCTTCAGCTTTCACTTTCATTAGTAAATTAGCGTAGCCAAGGGTTTTTTTTGTAGAAATTGGTCTAGGCAAGGATATCATTCTCGTAGAAAATTAGTCTAGCCAACGGTACAACTTTGAATATGCTTGCGGCAGACCCCTCCTCAAAATTTAGTCAAGAACCAACCCCCCTCCGTGGGCCCACATCCCGGGGGGGGTAACTCATATATGTAGCAGAACGGGAACGTGCCGCCCATAAGGGTGGGTTCGAAAGCTTCAAAATCCTTAAATATGGGTCTCAAAATGCAGTGATTCCAATAGAAAAGGGCTGGCTTTACTGACCTTAATAATGGGCTTCGACGAAATCCTTCCTCGAAAAAACAGATGGTTAAGTGACGCTCTTTTATTCGACATATTCCCGTTGACTCTTTTCTGCGAACGGGCAAACTCTTTTCGTCCATTTCAAGCGCCTCCCTGTTGACAGGGGTTTACAAATCTTTTGCATGTTACATACAACTTAATTTGAAAACCATAAAACTGGGTATGTTTTTTTCCAAATCCTTAAAAATGGGTATGAAAAAAGTATGTGAATTGGTAAAGAGTGGGTATGAAGCTATAATTTGGGCGGCACGCACCTGTCATCCTTCGGTCCAAGTTCCCCCCCCCCCCCCGGGGCCCACATGCACCTAAAATGTTGCGATATGGACTACATATCGAGAGTTAATCTATAGGCCTATAAGACAAAGATCCGTGTAATAGATAACACGTAGTAGAAGATACAAAATAAAAACCTTATAGATTACTTAATCATCGTCACTCCATCCAGAAGAATCGTCTTCGTCATCGTCGTCATCGTCATCGCTGTCGCTCAACTCCATCGCGATTCTTCGTGCCAAAATTGAAGCGACGTCCATTGATTGTTTGTCTTCTTTTTTCTCGTTGGTAGTCCTTTCTTGCACTTTCTTCAATTCCATTCCTTGAAAGGAGACAAGAATTGGCAACGTGGGATGCTGATGGCACCGGCAGGTTAATAAGGAGCAGGTTCGGGTGCTCAAATGAACCCATGTTAAAGGGTTCTTTAGCTGTTGCTTATCGAAGAAGGCTCAACCAGCTGACGCTTGGGCGCCAACTTCAAGTCACTTACATCATTCGTCTATCTAGGCCCCGGCACCTGAGCTTTAGTTATTTCGTTGACCTCATGCTTTTCCGCTATTTCTCTGAGGTAGGGATATAAATTTGAATCCTATCAAGGACATAGAATTTTAAAAAGGAGGGTCCCGAGCGCAACTCCCGAACGCAATGAATGATTGTGTCTCATGGAAGGAAAGAGTTAGAAATATCTGTGCAAGCACGACCCGGTGAACTATTGCTTACTTTATGGTCTAACGCTGACCGCTGTCTGATATACGTCTAAATCTGAAACAAAAGAAACATTTCGCGGAAAATTGACAAAATAAATTCACCTTTGCGGATTGCATACAGCAAATCATTGCGTCCATCTTCAACATCTGGTTGCGGAGCAGCTTTGACTTGTCGTAGCTGGGGTGGATTAGCTATTGACTGTTGGAGGGCAGACATACCGGATGGTGGTGGTGGGGGTGCAACTGTTCCTGGTTGAGGTGGAGGAGGAGGGGGTAAGGGAGCTCCTGAAGGCACACTGGCAGCCACTGCTGGTGGTGGAGGGGGAGGTGCATTTCCAGGGCCAGGCATTGGAGGTGGAGGTGGAGGATATGCAACCTGAGAGCCACCATCTGCCAGTGGTGGTAGAGGAGGAGGTGGTGGTGGTGCTATACCTGGTACTGACTGTGGAGAGGCAGGTGTTTGTCCTGGTAATGGAGGTGGTGGTGGAGGTGGTGGACCTGCCATTGGACTAGCATCCCCACCAGGTGCAGGAGGTGGTGGAGGGGCTGAGCTTGGCCTCCCTATCATTGATGCACTTGACAGCCTCTTCTCATGCCTGCTATGTCCTTCTGGCGTTTCTTGCAGTTGTTGAGGGGAGGAAATATTCGGACGTTGTGATTGTTTTGAAGGTGTTCCACGAGTGGATGTACGGGCTGGCGAGGCTGTGGCTGGAACAGCCTCTGATGTGACTTTCTTTACTTCCCATTCTGGTACCTTTCTTTCCTTCTTTCGAACTTGTTTAACTTGCTTTGCCGGGTCTCTTGCTTTCTTTTGCTGAGCCTTTTTCTAAAAAAATAGGATTTACATAATTCTTATTAATCACAGTAACCAAGAGTCTTTCTGCCAAAGGCCATCAAGGCAGAAGATTGAATGGCATACGCAAATAAATTACTAATAATAAAAATAGAATCCTGCTATAGCATACTTGTTTATAGCCTGCTTTCAGATATAACACACTAATACTGTGACCCCTGGAAGCCAATTCTCTTAGTTATAATGTCCTCTTAATTATAATGTAATAACTAAAAATAAATAGAATACTATGAATATTATAATATTAGAATATTATTAGAATATTGAATTCATACTAGAGTGTAATAACTAAAATATTTATCTATTATGTACTATGTAGACAGTTCTTTGCTCATAACTCTTTGCTGATCAGCCAATTGGGCTTCTGATTGAAATAAATGTTCTAAACCAATGCACCCGCCTAAAAGGCCTTATTCAGTTTTATTAGTTACTATTACATTACATTTACATTACATTACATACATTACATTACTATTACATTTTCTTTCCAGCACTAACACAACACATGTTGATTATCTATGTTAGCATTTATAGCCTTGTCAACAAATTTTATTTCAATCTATATCTAGGCATGGAAAGTAGGAAGTGAAAGGAAGTAAACATTGACAAAAAAGGGTGATGGTGGAGCTATCAAATGGATTTTTTCTTCTGTAAGATTTTAAACCCTGATATGAAGTACTTTTGGTGTAATGTACTGAACCAGCCAGTCCTTGGTAGCAATCTATAGTAGGATTGAACTGCTATAAGTGAGAGCTATTAAAAAGGTTTTATAACTGCAAAGTCAACGATTATAGCCAAACTCTTCCAAATGTGATACTTCTTGGCCAAGGTGCTATGCCACAGAACTTACAAAAACAACAAAATTATATTTATAAATGACTACCTTTCTCTTTTTCTTTGACTCCAATTCCTTGTTCATTTTGTTTTTCCATAATTCAAAGAAGTATGTTGGATCAGTGTAAAACTTCAGGGAAGTCTTCCCATCACTTCTAAATTCATTCAAAGAGTTCAGATCAGGCACTGGCTCGCTGTTCAGGTATGTCTCAAGCATGGCATCAGGAATGGTAGACCTTGCAGTTACCTGACTGTCATTGTGTATGGTCATTTTGAAGGCTTTCTGCATGTTGATATCTTGCAGTGAAACTTGAAAATTAAGATAGAATTCGCTGATATTAGGCAAACAAGAAGGCACATTCTGAACATGGAGATTAGAGTCCTTGGGGGGGAGGGGGTAATGAGTACCCCAGGATAACAGGGGTGTGCTGCCCAAACTGTAGCATCATACCCATCTTTTCACATACCTTTTTCATACACACATTTAAGGATTTGGAGAAAAATATACCCAGTTTTATGGTTTTAAGATTGACCATTGTGTGGCATGCAAAACATCAAATTAGAACGCAAATAAATTACAACTAACATTCTATATGTTTTTCTTTATAAGAAACTTTGATCTGGGTCAGTACTAAACGCTTCAAAATTGAACATGCAAATTTTCCCATTTCAGTACTAAAAATCGTTAGGGTTTCAGGACAGTAAAGCTGATCCAATTCTTTTGGAATCACTGCATTTTTAGGCCCTTATTGAGGGATATTGAAGCTTACGAACCCAGCCTTTTGGGCTGCACGTCCATGTTCAGCTATATATAGGAGTTACCCCCAGGATAAGAGTTTTTGGCCTTGGATTAGCAGCATGTTCCTAAGCAATTTTTATTTTAACGCGGGTTAGTGCGGCCAGACTGAAATTTGTTACAACATGAAATTGTGTGGGGCATAAAATCAGGGACGGGGGAAGCACTTAACACACTATAGCAAATGGCAATGAATAACGTATACATTAGACATAGCCAAACACTATAACAGCCTAGAATGTAGGCCAACGTTAAATTATTTCACACTACCTACAAAGAAATTTCAATTATAAATATAATATAAGTTATAAATATAATATAAATTATAAATATAATACAATATGAATTATTAAGAAATAATAATTTAGTCATACTTTCTTCAACAGCCGAGTCAAGCTTGGTCACTTTCGTCGAAAGCTGCTCAATTCTTCTTTGAGCGTTGTAGGTTCTCTCAAAGATTCCATTAGCCTCAGTAAAGAGCTCTCCGAAAATATTTTCTGCATGGTAGGCCAGTGAACTGAGTTGATAAATAACACCGCTCAAAGTGTTAACTGCCACCGCTTCAAGGCCATTTCTTGCATTTTTAGGAATTTCACCTCTACTGACAAAGACTGGCTCAACTGCACGTTTGATAACGGGCATTTTTCCACTAATAAAAGCTAAAAGTTATGGCGCTGTAAACCAAGAGAACGGCCTATCCCTTCCTTGTTGATTAACTTTAGAGATTTCAATTCAGCTTCCTACTGAATTGAATTGTTTCCTGTATCGACTTTCGGATGAAGTCATTTGAAAGCTATTTTTACCTAAGAATACAGAAACAAAATGGATAAAAATATTGAAAGAATCTAATGCCACTTGGTTATCTTATGTATAACAAAACCAACAGTCAAAACGCATACACCTATCGGAGAAGGGTAGTGTAGTGGTAAGTAAGCACTGGCGCCGTTTGTTCCCAAGGTCTGTGGTTCACATCCAGGCTATGGAGCACAAATCAAGAGGTGTCAAAACCTGTCTCTCTGTGATTCAAATGGTCACATATTAATGGCCGGTCCATCTCAAATCAATTGGGACGCTAAAGAGCCAGTGGAAACGTAAAACCGTCTGCCAGTGACCACTGAAAGTGCCAGTGAAGAAGTTGACTTGGCGTTAATTTTCCTAATAATGACTGTTGAGCGAATGGGACCTCAAAAATTAGCCACACAAGCCATCAATAGAAAAAGGCATGCTGCAGGGTACTGGAAAAAACATAGAAACATATATAAACTCTATCTTAGATTTATCAACCAAAACTATGTTCTAGATGCATATATATTCTAATTAATCAACAATTATCCTAATAATGCACTGTACATTTTTCAAACGTCAATTTTCTGTTTCAGTACATTTAAACTCGACTTGCATTGAGCAATAATTAAACAACTTTCGTAATCTACTACAGAAAAAACCTACAGAAAAGATCCTCCATTTTTCAAATTTAGCCTAGCAAAGGTTCTTAATCCTGGAGTCTAAAATTGCACACTTACTCAGCTAAAAGGTGCTTAGTTTTCTCACGAGGTCCATAAATTACCTCCTTTTGAACTCCAGCAACGTCCTATATCTCTACTTAGTTTTTAATGAACTTTATAAATGTTTCACAAAACTTGGAGATTTAAGCCTAAGGTTCTTTAAAAAGGTGGTTTTAAGTGGGGTTTTACTGTATTAAAACTCATCGCATTGAACAATAATTTAACAACTCTAATTATCTTTTACACCAATTAGGCCAAATCAGAAAGCAATGGAGAGTCAACTCAGGGGAGGGGGTGGAATGGAGCCCTGTGACTTTCAGCCTCATTCTAAAATGGAAGGGCAAGCTTTTCTCAAAATCCCCCAATTGGTAGCATTAAAAAACTTGAAGTCTTAAAACCTTCGAGATATTACCATACTAGCAAAATCCACAGTTAATCATCATCATAATCAGAATAACATTTTTCTTATTCTACGATAACATCATAAACAAGATTCAATTCAAAATTCCACAACATGTAGTAAAATGTCAGATTTTCGTAAAACTCTCTAACAATGCTTCTATCTCATTTAAAAACAACAATCATTAGAATTATGTATTACTATGGAATCCAACTTGTTTTCTTATCTTTATTGATCGTTTAAAATATTTTTATTGGAAGATGCAGTATTGCGACTTTTGCAGCAAATAAAATAAATTAATAACTTTCTTGCAATACTATGAATTAGTTTTCCTTCCACTTCTAGCAAATATCTCAAATTATTCGCAAATACCATTGTAAACAGCAGCTGAATTAATCAAGAATCTTCTTGCAACGCTCTAGACTTCTAGCAACACCTATTGCATTACATGTTGCAGCAGATAAATTAATCAAGAATCTTCTTGCAACGCTCTAGACTTCTAGCAAAATCTATTGCATTACATGTTGCAGCAGATGAATTAATCATGAATCTTTTTGCAGCAGCTGAACTAATCAAGAATCTTCTCGCAATGCTCTAGACTACTAGCAACACCTATTGCATTACATGTTGCAGCAGCTGAATTAATCAAGAATCTTCTTGCAACGCTCTAGACTACTAGCAAAACACCTATCGCATTTCATGTTGCAGCAGATAAATCAATCAAGAATCTTCTTGCAACGCTCTAGACTACTAGCAACACCTATTGCATTACATGTTGCGGCAGATAAATTAATCAAGAATCTTCTTGCAGTGCTCTAGACTACTAGCAAAATTTATTGCATGACATGTTGTAGCAGCTGAATTAGTCAAAAATCTTCTTGCAACGCTTTAGACTACTAGCAACATCTATTGCATTACATGTTGCAGCAGATAAATTAATCGAGAATCTTCTTGCAGTGCTCTAGACTATTAGCAAAATCTATTGCATCAGATGTTGTAGCAGATAAAGTAATCAAGAATCTTCTCGCAACGCTTTAGACTACTAGCAACACCTATTGCATTACATATTGCAGCAGCTGAATTAATCAAGAATCTTCTTGCAACGCTCTAGACTACTAGCAAAACACCTATCGCATTTCATGTTGCAGCAGATAAATTAATCAAGAATCTTCTTGCAACGCTCTAGACTACTAGCAACACCTATTGCATTACATGTTGTAGCAGATGAATTAATCAAGAATCTTCTTGCAACGCTCTAGAGCAAAAACAAAAACTTGCAGCAACTCTGCACAATTCACTAGGCATTGCACGATGCCTTATTATTCTTGCTTCTATATGAAATTCTGGGAGCTCTTCGATGCCTTTCACATGAATAGCATCTCGTCAATATCAAGCCCGCTCACATTTTAACACGAAAGTTACGACGTTATGACCAAAAACTGACTGGTCGACTGCGAGGCTAACCCTATTGTTTGATTTCTGCTTCAATTTTTAGGAACAACGTGTCGTCCAAAATGTAACTACCCAGTGCAAGTTCTGATTGCGAAACAAAGTCATCGAACCCAATGATAAAGGACTTCGAGCCATTTTGCGGCCGCGGAATTCCTCCTCTGGTAGACAAAAGCGTATCGCCTTTCTTCGATATTTCGGGTGTGCGGCGCACTTTCGTGTGGTCGTGCCTGCTTGCAGTGTCCGGATTCTGATCCACCAAGGTAAACGTGTAAATCGGCCTGATTGGCCAATGCAGGATCGCGTCATATTCTCCGCTAAGCGGACATACGTAAATTGACATTCCTTTGCCTTTATAGTCGCCTCGGCCGTTCAGGTAAAGCCAGGCAGCCATCTTGTAACCAAATGGGCCAGAGTAGAACGATTCGCTTACAGATACCCCTTCAGAAGCTCCTGCGTGTATTCTCGTAAGTTTTCGAGTAATCCCAGAGATTTTCCATATTATATGTCCCTTGCTGACTCCGTCGGAAACGCCGCCATCTATCTTCGGTGTATCAACAGCAACGATTGCTGGGAGACTTTCAGCAGTTGATTGTTCATGAAGTATGGTCATTTGAGATTTTAGCTGTTCCTCAAGAGTCTTCATTTGCTCCTTTACTGCTTCGTGCGATTTTGATTGTTCCTTTCTTTGGATATCTAGCTGTTTTTTCAACAGGGTCAACGCTTTTGTTTGCTTTTGCGTTGACGTCAGATGCTCCTCCTTAAGGGTTACTAGTTGCAGCAGCATTTCGCCAAGCCGGCGAAGAAGGCCTTCTTGTTGATGACGTTGCTTCTCAAGATCGTCTCTCTGGTTTTGGAGTATTTCGTGGATCTTTTCAATGTCCTCTTTTTCCATTAGCTGCAAAAACAACACAATATTTATT
>JAACYV020047564.1:0-12560 GCA_009936425.2 Chrysaora fuscescens
ATTATATATACAAAGCCTGCCAATAGGAATAGAGGGAAACCCACCAGTGTAAAATATTTGTCTAACCAAGAAAAAGATCGCAGAGAGACAGTTACCATAACCAAATTGACTTCAATTATTTTCCGATGCAGTAAAAAACCAACTTAGACAGTTCTTAAGAAGAAAGATAGATGGAAAGCGGCTAACAAAAGCATACCAATGAAATCGTCAGCTGAAAAAGCATCGGCATCCCAGACTTGCAATGTTAGTCTCGGTGGCACTTTTTCTTCTGATTCATCCCATGAGAAGAACGTAGACTAGAAACCAAGCAGACACACAATGACAGAAAAGTAAAGTGTTGTATATTTTGTTGAAAAGTTGTTTTTACAGCATTTCGATACGAATTCATAAGTTATTCCTTTCATACAGTGGTAGTTACTGCTTGTCTTGACCGTATCAAGGTGTTTCTATAAAATGTTTTAGTATTTTGCCATTGTGAAAGACCAACTAAACGCAAGTATCTATGATGGAAACCTGTCTTTAAGGAACAGCATTAGCTATAACAAAACCATTTCCAAATTGAAATTGAGTTTTTGTGTTGATATAAAATGGTGAAAATGTTGAGCACAGCTCTGCATTCCTTCATGTTCAAGAACGTTTGATTTGCTGGCAGTTTATAGTTTGATCAAAAGTTTGGAAGCAAGTGGGAAGGGCTAGGCCTAGACATTGATAAACCGTCAGAAATATCCCAACAAAGATCTTCTTCCGGAAAACAGTAGATTTTATAAAATCAAACCTTCTTTTTGATGACAATCTTCTCCTCTGCCTTTTGATATTGAAAGGGAAAGATGAATCTCCAATTGAAATTGCCCTCCCCAGTTAGAGACCTAAAAATGGACGGATAATACTTTTGTCAAGAAACAATACGATATCCAATCTGCTGTAATAATACGATATCCAAAGATCTTAGCGATAAGTAAACGGCAGTTTATAGTCTTATTTCAAGCCAAAGGCTGCTCAATTGACCTGGCTAGAAATAAGACTATATACAGGTACCCATTTATACTCCTGGGTAGAGAGAGACAAAATTGTGTTAACAACTTATCCAAGGTTACTATCTCTTGAGTCACAGATGGCATGAACTCACAACCCTCTGGCTGTAAGTTCTAGCATGCTAACCACTGCACTACAGAGCACACTTCTCCCTGCCTCCACTTCTCTCTATATCTACCAATTCGCTCTATATACGCTTCTCTCATTATCCGGAAAAGCGAAACTACGACACATGTCAATCTATAAAATCCGAATTCTGAAGCCTCGAATGAGTTTGATTGACATTTGTACTTGAAATAAAAACTTCGTTGGAGTAATAATATTTCAATTGGAAGACGAAACACAGCAAAGCAACAAAAACAACAGCAATATGTAGAAATTAATTTCTAACCAATATTGTAAACCCTGAAGAAGTCCTGCATGGCAGGACGAAATATTACATGCTGTTGTTTTTGTTGCTTTCCTTCCTTCAAATTTAATTATGGTTCCTCGGCGCACGAATCCTCCTGGTTCGTCCTGGATCAAACAAGCATCTCCTGAAATTGTGGATTGTCCTAAATATAATGATAGTTTGTTTGTTTGAGTGATCACCCAATTTGATGACAGAGCAATGAAAGTTTACGAAGAACGCAGCTATCAGATTAAAACTGTATAAATTTACCGATAATGAACATCAGTTTGCTGTTTCTCGTCTTTCATTCCTTCAATCCATCTAAAAAAATAAATGAAAATCTAAGATAATCATAACAATAACGCATCGACCCAGCAATTGCATATGTTTAATTTAATTTGATTTAACCGCAACATTCTCAGTCATATTTAGCTTTGAAAATGATTTCAAATGAGAATGGTGCAGATTAATGTCAAAAATTGGATATAATGAAAGCTCGTGAAATATCAATAAATTAACGACAAAGAGTCAAAGCTTCAGTCAAGATCCTTGTTGACTATTGTCTACATTGGTGTTGGAATGAAAATAACTTGGAAAGCCAGGGAGAGGAAGAAAACATCAAACGTTCCTTCAAAATCTAAAACATGGAAATACGTATGAGGTGATGCAAAGAAATGCAGAAGAAAGAGAAGAGTGGAAGAAATTGTTTCAATGAACCTGCCTGGAAGAGGCAAATGACTAGACACATGATAATGATGATGTACAGTAGTTCTAACACGAATCGCATGATTTGTAAGAAAGAAGGCTAACAAACTCCAACATCAAGTGTAACTGCCGTTTGCACAGTAAGGCGATGTCCTAAGTAGTCTGCTGTTTTTAGTTCTACTATCACTATCAGAAATAAGCATACAAACCCTTTGACGTATATGTCACTACATGCTTCCCCAGTGACAATGTTTACTTCATCCATCAACACATCTTCTGTATTCCAAATCACAACTCGAAGCTCAAACCTTGAGGAAAAATCAGACGCAATGTATGAGACTGAAGTTAGACTTGTTTATTATGTTATCTCTATTAGCAATGGCTGAACACAGATTAAAGCCTCTGGTACAAGTACTTATCAAATACTCAACGTCTTGCAGGACAATGTATATCTTATGTAGTAGGTCTTCCAGTACTTAGTACTTGATTCAACGCGGAGCTTCAGTGACCACATAGCTAACAAAAATTGCTAAATTAGTAATACAGTACAGTGTGGAGAAACATTTTCATGTCCTCAGAGCTCTCTATGTATTACTTTGAATGAAGATAATAATTTTTATTTAGAACATACGATGCTGGTTTCCTTGGTGTGATGTCCACAGGTGCACCAGGAGAAGGCATGTCCATGGCAAACATGTCAATCCAAAGTTCGACTTTTCCCTGTAATATAAGGAAAATCATTATTTTAATTGTCAACGAGAGAGCAGAGGACTCACATGCACATAATAAACTATGTAAACATGCAACCAATGTAAACATGTAAACAATGTAAACATGTGAACAATGTAAACAATATAAACAATGTTAGCATGTGAACAATGTAAATATGTAAACATGTAAACAATCTAAACATGTAAACAATATAAACAATGTTAGCATGTGAACAATGTAAATATGTAAACATTTAAACAATCTAAACATGTAAAAAAATATAAACAATGTTAGCATGTGAACAATGTAAATATGTAAAGATGTAAACAAGGTAAACATGCGAACAATATAAACATGTAACTATGTAAACAATGTTAACATGTAGACAATGTAAAAATATAAACAATGCAAAAATTGCATTGCATTGCATTAGAACTGCAACTGAATAAAAAGAAAAATTATATCCTAAGCAAGAAAAAAAAATATTTTAAAGAATTAAATAAGCAGTCTATAAATAGCCGAGGTTATGAAAATATGATAAAACAGTGTCGAAATACCTGTTCGATACCAGGTTTTTCAGGATTATACAGGGATCGAGTCTCAACATGCTCTGGCGTCAGGGCGTAACCTCTTTTCTTTATTGTATGGAAATTGTGCAAGGCTTTCAGTGCCGCAGGCTCATCGGAAGGCTTGGAGTTGCCTGGAAAAGAGAGGACAAATATCGAACGTAATTCTCAAGTTAATGCGTTCGCGAAAAGGTTACAATAATATCCTGCAACAAGCGTAGCTAGCATTGTAGGGATTTGAAATTTCAAAGCAATTTAGTGAAAAAGTGTTTAGACTACTTAATAAAGCGCTAGCTATTGAATTCTACCAATTTCTCATATAAAATAAAAAGGCAGGAACACCGAAACGCAACAAAAACGACAGCGAAATGTATAAAATTAAATTTATACAAATATTTCGTCCTGCCATGCATGCATATTATATTATATTGCAAGTGAAGTTCTTATATGGTTGCTCTTAGTTTTAATCAACTTTTGGACATTTTAAGAAAATTTCTGTTAAAAATTGCTTAAAAGATATGGCTGTTATAAATGGATTTTTACTCTGATAGGCCTACTAAAAAGTATTGCGGTTTTAAGAAAAATCTTGGTCGGTCTACCCAGCAACACGCGGCATTTCACAGATAGCTTCCCAGCATTAAATGCAGTTGAAATGAAATTAGCAATGCAAGAAATCAAGCCTTCTTTGAAGACACTTAAGAATGCAACAAAAGTGGAATTTAGCTCCCCAGGGAAACAAAAAAGTTGCTGATTTCGTTATCCATCAATTGCATTTATTGAATTCAGCTTTAAACTTAACGAGATTTATCTCTCATGGGAGATCGGAAAGTTGGCGTGAGACAAAAGAATGATATTATACCGTGTTCATCAGATAAGGTTGGTGATGCTGCAAAAAGGTGATTTTCAATCTTGCATTTTCCAGGAGCTGTATAAGTGGGGCCATCCAGGCCTTCATCTTTGCAAATACGAGCCAATATCTGCGTTGGTTTCATCGGATCACGCCATTTATTAAAACCAAATCTAAAAAATGAATATATAATATAATATAACATAATATGATATAATATAATATTATACAATATAATATAATATAATATAATATAATATAATGTAATATAATATAATATAATATAATATAATATAATATAATATAATATAATATGACATAACATAATATAATATAGTATAATTTAAAATGAAATTATATTGTACCTTTCCTCTCCTTAAGTAGCTACTTCATAGATTATAATTTTAAAAAATCGAGTTTCGATTAGCAAATAATAGAAAAAAGATTGGAATTATCTACAACAAACATTTTCAGCCTGTTTATGTCAGCCTATCTATATGTTCTCACATTTATATGAAATCTTGCATGGACAATGTTACAAAGCTAAAATTGATTTTTGCTTGACCCAACAAAAATACCTTATAAATTACGGCTTTTACTATAAAGCAAAACATTTCAAATTTTAAGCCTTCGGAATCCTCAACCAAAGAATAAAAAAATTTGGAGGCACGAGTAAAGATCCTTGTGGAGCATCAAAATCGAAATTCTCATGGCATTGGACCTTATACTTCATGTTTCAAACTAAGCTGTTTGCAAAACTCGTCGAAACTTCTAGTCACCGTAGTACTTACGATTGTTGCAATTTTGCATCCTTATAGTTTCTTCCGGCTGCTTATAGCTAAATATTGTTTGGTTAGCTGTTATACCATAGATGCAACTAATTCTAACCAATGCTAGATTAGAATTAGGTAGAAGAAATACAAATAAATTGAACGAAATTCTTACGTTGCATACGCCTCTGACAAACCACAAATCGGCCTGTGTTTTGAGTAGAACCTATTCTCAATATCAATCTTTGTCTCACCAATGAGATCATCACTGCCAACAAGATCGTAATCATAGACACCAATGGTAAGCATATTGTCCATGGGAATTATTGCTTCGAAGTCGAAGACCCTGAAAAGAAGAAAATATCAGGGATCCAACAATTAGAGAATAGAACTATTATTATCATTATTATTATTGTTATTAATATTATCATCATATGATTAAAGTGCATAACTATAATATATGCTGTAATAACCTTATATTTTAATTAATTTTAATAAGTATTTAACACCTAACATTATATTTGGTTAGGGGCCATCTCCGCCTAGAAACCTTTGTTATAAAAAGAAAATAAAAAAATAAAATAATTTATACACTTTACAATTTAAAACCTATTACATAATATTATAAGTTAATTTAAATAAATGAGTCTTTAACGAAGACTATAAAATAGCAATGGTGTCAACAACAAGAATTCCGAACGGAAAACTGTTCCAAAGATAAGCTGCAGAGTAGGCAAAAGTTCTAGCATCTAGTGTTTTGGTTCTTGAAACGAGAAACCTTTAACAGCAGCGCATTACTCGATCTGAGAGTTCTGTTAGGCATATACCTCTCCACCATGTCCCGTAAATACACAGGTGCCTTTCCAATCAAAAACTTGAAAGTAAGCAGCAAAGTTCTAAACCATACGCGTTGCTTGACTGGCAGCCAGTGCAGAAAAAATAAGGCTGTGCGTATATGGTCAAACCATACGTGAAAGTCTATTAGGATTGTATGAAGTACTTTATTATCATTAAAGAACAACAAGAATCATTATTATTACCGTCCGAAGATTGGGTTGAGCTGTTTAGGAATGTAGTTGTCTCTGTCCTTGTTCTTTTGTTTGCCGCATGTTACCAGTAGGTAAGGGTCGGCCTAAAAAGAAAACATCAATTATAACAGAGTTTATCTAAAATTGACCACAGGTTATCTAGACAGTGCTGTGGCCTAGTGGCAGAGTGCTCGCTTCTGGACGAGCCATACCAAAGACATGGTACTCAATGCCTCTCTGCTAAGCACTCAGCATCAGGAATAGCCTGAGAGGTTAGCGGATCTTCAACCAGGGATAGGAGTCGCACCAAGCCTTGCCTGTAAAGGTATCAGCGAACGAAAGAGCCTGCAGGTCGCCTCCGACTGCGTTCGGCCAACTACACAGTATCCAAAATCGTTTCACGAGTTGCAGTTTTTGCGCTTTTTGGAGTAACTAATGCATGCTGCTACGACTCAATATATTCCATCGAAAAATAAATCATACATTAAGTTCTTGTTGGTGAGAGCAAACCTATGGCTTAAAGTTTAGATATCAAAGAAGCTCCATTTGACTGATGATGATTCGAGAATTGCCTCATCACATTAGCGTGTTATGCTTCCCATAGCTTGATAAAGTCAATAAATGCTACTTCTGCTCCTATTGAAGCTATATTTTTGAAATTTGAGAAGGAGCCAGAATATATGTTCTTGCACTTACCTTTCCGTTAACATCTGTGGGATGCAACTCAGTTGCCTATAAGAATAAAAAAGGACAGATAAATTAAGAAGCAGAATAAAACAAACTTGATGATATATGAGCATGAGGGAAAAGCATCTAGGAAGTTCATACGCTTAGGCACCGGCTTAGACCATATGATTTTGCACTGCTCAACTGAATTTCAAGACACTTAGTAAAATAATAATAATAGTAACAATAAATCGAATTTTTATACAGGATCATCTATCAGTGCCAAAAGGCATTTTTATCACTAGAGTCCTGTTCCTAAAGTTAAATCAAAAGTTAAATCCTACAGAATTTCAAATTTACAGCCATTAAGATAGTTAAATATAGTTCATGCCTATTTACAATGCTCTTCTAGTGATTGCTTAAAAAAAGCAGCATTCTGTACATCCAGCGACTCATACATACCCGTACAACATAACACCGAACAAGGACATTAACCGGTTCACTACTCGGTAACTTCGAGAAGGAGCCATTCACAGCTTCGTTGTCGAGGAATTTTGGCAAGGGGTACTTCCACACCTTCAGCGCACCCTGAGATAAAAACAGAAACATAATGAGCTTCGTACATGGTGATATTTCTTTACGGGCTTTAGGGAAGATTGGAGCACCGGGAGATATGAGAAGGAAGAGGAAGACATCGAGTGAAAGAAGAAGGAACGAAATGCAAACACGACGAATGCAAAAAGTCCACAACGCAACTGCAACACCTGCAAGAAGTCCATAACGCAACTGCAACACCTGCAAGAAGTCCATAACCCAACCGAAACAACAGCAAAAAATCCACAATGCAACTACAACGCCTGCAAAAAATCCACAATGCATCCGTAACGACTGCAAAAGGTCATAACACAACCACAATGCCTGCAAAAAATCCACAACTCAACTGAAATGCCTGCGAAAGAATCCACAAAGGAACCATAGCGCCTCTAAAAAGTTCATGAGGGAAGGCCATGAAGGATCAAAAGTGATCAAATTGGGTGTCTAAGTGTCCAAGGACCTTTGACCAACATTGCAAGGGGTATGAGAATAACAAGAGATTTACCTTGAATTTTCCAACGATTCTGTGATCATCATCTTCATCATCAGCTGTTTTTTTACCACGAAACAATGGGAAGGAATAAAGCCAATCATTGAAGCCATCGAAATCTTCGACATTCTCTAACTCAAACTTGTATATCTAAAAATGAAATATGCAAAAATGCAGGGGCGTGCGTTACTTAAGTAGAAATAGACGAAAGAAAATTCCAGTACTTTGAGTATTTGAGTAATTTTTTTAAGAGAAATTGCTTGGGTTTGAAAACTCAAAAGCTCAGAAATTCTAACACGCCTTTGCCTCTGGAGTTATATAAATGCCTTACCCCTAAAGTTTCTTAAAAAAGATGGTTCTGGTTTTTTACTGTAATTCGCGTAATGAGATAAAGTAAATAAAGATGAACCAACCTTGATGCGTGTAATTTTTGGATTAGGTTTCTTAACCGGTTTAGCTGGTTCGGAATCTTTGTCCTTCTTGTCCTTCTTGGTCACCATAACTTCTTTCTGGGCTTCTTTTACAGCAAGTTGCTCCTCTGATCGTTCAATATCTTTGACCGTTTCGTAATATCTTGACCACCAATCGAGGGAATCCTCATCGTCATCTTCTTCGTCTTTGCCTTTCCCTTCACCGGGACCTCGTTTCTGAGAGAAACATATCGACAGTGTTTAAACAAAAGTGAGGCTAAAGTTTTAACGGTTTTCTCTGAACAATACGAGAACAAGGAAAAACCACTATATCAATCGACTTTTGTTGGTTCCAGGAGGATGCTTGCGGCGAAGGACGATAATAAAATAGAACGTAAGAACACTGAAACACAACAAAAACGACAGCAATATGTAAAATTGAATTCTTTAACCGATATTTCGTCCTACCATGCAGTACTTCTATCGTTTTTGCTGTGTAGTTGTTTTCCTGCCTTCTATTTAATTTTTGAAATATTTGAAAATTTTCCCCCAAACAATATTTTTGTTGACCCCAGATTTGGATTCAGCACCAAAACTTTGGTGTTGATACGAATTTTCATATTCCGAAAACTCATATTCTTGATAATTATGAAGATAAAATTGTTGAAAATTGATAAGGCATCTGACCATGTTGGGTGTGAAACTTTACACTCTCAATCATTAGCTGCGATCAATTCCATTATGAATTAGCAATCTTTTCATCGTTATAGAATAATAGCCAAAAAGACCAGAAGTACAAAAATTTGCATCTAGACCAAATTTTTTGTGTTGAATCCGAATGTGAGGTCAAAAATAATGTATAGAGATATTTTCAAATATTTTTCAATCAAATTCGTTACCTGAAGTGCTGTATTGGAGGGCTTTGAGGTACGTTTGCCAACTTTAATGCACGAAAAAGTTAAACAAAATATAAGGATCAAATTTAACCCACTTTTCTTTCCTCCGTTTTCTCTTCTGGATCTTCATCTTCTTCTATTTCCCCAATTTCAATAATAGTTGGCTCTACAAGAGCAGGCGAGGCTGGCCTCGAAGCAGCGTCGTCATTAGCTTGAACAGAATCGTTTCATATTAATATCACTCTTTTAACTTCTCGAAAAAACGGGGAAAAAAATAACAAAAACCCTAAAATTGCGTGCTGCGCTGTGGTGAAGCAAACTGATTTTAATTGGCAATAAAGAAACAAAAACCTGAAATTATGCAGAATTTAAATAAATAAATTTTTCTGATATTTCTGGGTGAGGGTGCAAGTGAGCTAATATTTTGGGTGGCCTTCATAATTCTCGGAATGACCCCACCGTATATCTCCGAGCCGATTGCCTCCCTGGGCAACACATCAATCAATGCGCTGACTGCAGAAAAATTAGCAAACAACTCCACAAGATATATTATACCGACGAGACAACACGCAGCCCGCATTGATACTCACTTTTGTTTTTCTTGGAAGCATCTACACCTAAATAAAGACAAATAAAGAAGAGAATAGATTTAAAAGGGGTTACGTATTGCACGATAATGGAAAGAAATTTTGATAAGAGCAGATGAAGAAAAGGGAACAGACAGCAAGAATATTATTTTGGAAAAATAAAAAAAGGCTGAGCAATTTTTATGATCGGAGTGGAAATAACTGGTAGGACGGGACAATTTTAAGGGTTTAGGAATTTCTTGTTCAATTAAGAGTTAGGAAACCTGCCCGAAACATATACAAATAATATCTAAATATTCCGCTGTCTCTACCTTTTCATATTAATCATTTATTTATCCAGGGAATACATTTAGTTTGAGATAACTGTTTAAAAATGTACCCTGCAATTGCCTGGAGTGTCCCAGGAGCAAGGAAGAAAATTTATAGGCAGGCACATAATGATGTTTCACATCTTGTGGAGCAGACATTTTCTTCTAGAGGGTACAATTGTTAAAATGGGTCTGTCATTTTTGGGAGTTCGGATTTATGGAAAGAGCTGTGATAAATGTTTACAAGCCTTCAATGCATTTTGTCATTTTGAGTTATGGCCATGTGAAGGGAATTATTGATAACGTCATAGTAGGGACCTGTCTAAAGCCACAGATCGTAGTTTGAGTAATAATTGTACCAAATCTTCATAACCGAACCCCGGATTAGCCTTAGATGTGGTTCATGGGTGCCTTCTGACCATAGATGTAATTTTTGTTTTTAAATTTCAAAGCTAGTGCCAGGCCTTGTCCCATGTCCTTATTTTGTTTTATATTTTGGTCTGTGATTTAAGACAGGTCCCTGCTATGACGTTATCAATAATTCTTCATACACACGGCCATAACTCAAAAACGACAAAAGATATTGAAGTTTTGTGAACGTCATCCTTACTTAGCTACAATAAAAGCACTTTCCATAAATGCGAACTCCTAAAAAGTGATACGGCCTTGGCTTACTTGATTTAAGCAAGTAAGGTGTTAGAATGAGTCTCTGTGAAAAAAACAACGCCCTGAAAATATCCTGTCTTTCTTGAAAACTCATTGGTTCAAGAGCCAGCAGCAGGATATTATGAATTGGCAAGGGGTTAGACCCCCGCTGGGCTCCCTTACCCTACACCTCTGGCTTATGTTTCAGTTGCAACAGCCAATTGAAGATTTTATTCGACTACAAAGATTCCTATCTACTTACTCTTTCGGCCTTTTTTACCACCGAAGTCTGTAAGCAAAAAGGTCAACATGATGTTAGTGTTAGACAATGGAGGCAGATAATTCCAAATAAATAGAGAAGAGGTTTTGGTGCTGGGTTTTCTCAAATAATGGACCGAAATAAAGTAAATTATCAGTAAGAATGAATTACGGAGCAAATGATACAGTGAAAACCCGCAACTGAGAGCCACCTTAAAATTTTCGGAAAAGATTTATAAAATTCATCAAAAAGAGTAAAGATAAAACACGTTGCCAGAGTTCAAAAGAAATTAATTTATGGGCCTTGTGAGTAGCCCAAGAGCTTTAAGTTGAATTAGTTTACAATTTTAGACTCCAGGATTAAGAACCTTGGCTAGTCTAAGCTGAAAAAGGTGGTTCTTGGTTGCGGGTTTTTACTGTAGCATTTGCTCCGTAATTCATTCTTATTGATAATTTACTTCATTCTGATAATTCAGAGTGTGGGTATTATTTCCAACAAGAAAAGAATCCCATATCCTAAGGGTTTTTTTCTAAGAAACCTGAGGTTTGAGAATAAATATTGGTTGAAAAACATCAATTATGGCAGATGAAGAAAGTGAATTTTAGAAGGAAAAAGACAGGAAAATTGACGTGCAGAAAAAAAGAAAATTAGAGTTATTTTAAATGTTTAATTGAATCGTTATTGAGTCAGTTTCACAAGTATTGCAATAACAAGCAGGCAATCGAAAAATATAATATTTTGAAAGCTAAGCCTTCTTAATATCCATCCAAGCGTTTCACCCCTTCAGGGAGTAAATGTGATAATACTTAGTTAACCCCCTGCGACAAAAGAGAATTATACGAGCGATAACCGTGAAGTGTTGCTTGTACCGGGGGTAAAATAATTTATGATTTTTATCGGGGATTACTGAACCTCAATGCTTTAAAATAATTTTCGATGGCTTGCTATGTATTGCGATAGAATAGAAACCAGGTCAGTTAAATTTTTATCTTTATTTAGGTGCTTCAGACATTTATAATATCAGTTTACGTCGGAAATTTATTCAAAACTCTTTCCTGCAACGCACAGTGCAGCTTGCGATATTTGCACCCGCGCAACTTGCTCCCATTTATTTAAATGTTATATTATTTTTTAATCATTATTCATTCCAACCAACACACCGAGTTTAGAGATTTATTTTTAAAAAGTTTTTATGCCAGTTTGATCATTTTAACCCCATGTGAAAAATCAATGCTTGGCAACTTGAATTGCCCTGTTAGAACCATTTTGTGAACAGGCTCGCTGTTTATGAGTAAATAAATTTATTTTTTAAGGATTAATCTAGGATCCTTGCATTTTGTATATTAAACGTTTGATAAAATTTTGAAATAATTTGTTGGTTTTCATGTATGATACAGTATACCTTATTACTTATTAAACTAAAATAACCCGCGTACTTAATTAAGACGGCCAAAGCCGCACATTAAATATACCTTCCCTCGTCATTAAAATCAATTTCTAACTCCAAAAGCTTCAGTACTAAATTAAAGCAAACTATTATCAATAGCTATTAAATCCTTCATTACATTAGTCACTTGACTAGCTCACTTCTAACTTGTTATTGTTATTTCATCTTGTTGTTTCTTATTAACATTTTCAATATTGTATTTAACCTT
>JAACYV020047786.1:0-19630 GCA_009936425.2 Chrysaora fuscescens
GAACTTGTTTACAATAAGTGCAGTTGGTCGGTGTCGACGATTGTTTTTCAGATGTAAACAATGCAGCTGCCGTTGATAGCTGCCTTCTCTGCTCCGCGGCGAAATTAGTAGGTTTCTTGCTTTCCGGAACTGTGTTAGATGGTAAAGCAGCTCGTATCCCTGCGCATCTTTCTCTATTTTGAACTTCTCCTCTGAATATATCTATTAAACAATTTAGCTCCCAACTCTGGTCTTTTATTTCACGGCTAATAAGTAGCCGGACGTCTTCAGGAATCTTGCTCAACAAAACTGGGACAAGAAGACTGCCATTTGCCGAAGTCGGCACGTTTAACGCTTGTAATCCTCGCTCGTGTACTTCCACTGTGTCGCACAAATTGCGAAGCTCTTTCTTGTTCTTTGAAGAAACAAGGAGTGGTAAATTTAGTAGGGCATCGTGGTGTCCGCTGACAATAACTTGCTCGTCGCCAAATCTCTGTTGTAACAACTCTGTTGCTGATGCATAATTCGCTTCCGTGGTTTGGAATGCTGCGATAGATGAAGCAGCACTTCCTTCGAGGAGATCTCTCAGATAACTGAATTTTGTGATAAGATTTAGGCTTGGGTCCTCATGGATTGCACATCTATAACTGTCCCAGAACGTCTGCCACTTTGTCACTTCTCCGTCAAACGTTTTGGTTGACAGTTGTCTTGGTTGGCTTTCTGCCGCGCTACTAGTTGGCTGTACTTTTTTTTATCTTCTGAGCCTATTTTATGGTCGATCTCCGCCAGTGTTTCATACACAGAATCACGAAATTCGCCTGCTTCCCGAATCTCAGTGAACAATTCTTCATCGTCCTCTGTTAGCTCAATAATGTTGTTATCAAGATTTTTGATGATGTCAAGTTCTTCCTTAAGGGTCAACTTAAGTTGCTTCAACTTAGGAACGTTCGTTACCTCTGTATCAGCGAATAACTCTTTCACAGACTCTATAGTTTGCTCTACATATTTTCTATGTCCTTTTCTGACTTTATAGGTCTTTTCTAGGCTTTGTAAAGCTTTGGTGGCTCGCTTCTGGTTCGGCATCACTAAATCCGGGTTCGACGGACCATGTTAATAAAGTTGGAAATATCCAAGTGTTCCCTCTCAGGCCGCTCCCTTCCCTGAGTTCCACAACAATAAATCACTCAAGTTTAGAATATAGGCTCGATAGGATCTAGGCTCAACTCGATAACGATAACACAACTATAATACATAATATATACAAAAAATAACTGTAACTGCAAGATCAATAAGAATATAAAGGCTCAACTCATGTAAATAGGCTTCTTAGGCTCCCTCGAATTCACAACTACTCTAAAACAACATGTTCCTCTCTTTTTCAATGTCAGTGGGCGTCACACCCCGGGGGTAACCTACCTAACTTATCTAACAGCTGGTTTGGTTTTACACTAGCGTTGGGTTTACCGATATTCACAAATTTATTTGTATATTAATGGCAAATTTGCATTCTGATACGTAACTGGTAAAACTCCAAAGATCGTTTTTCATGGAAATCAAACGAAACAGAAATTTAGTACATTATACAAACACTGATATCTAATAATAATGGTAATAAATACAAGAGCTGTCAAGAATGAAAACTTTGATATACTCATTGGATGTTAAACACATTTTTCAGTGATAAAATATGCAAAAAGGTTTTATGCAGGTATCGGTGCTAAGACCAAATATCTTCTAAATACCTTTTATCTTCTGTTAGTCTCTGAAAATAAGACATTGCAAGTTCTTCAGGTATATCTTGGTAGTGCTCTAACATTTTCAAAATAGTCTGTCGTACGTTGCGAGCCATATTAGCAGCATCTCTGCGATGAAATTAAAATAAGATGTGATGTATGAGAACATTTTAACTGTTTAAAAAAAAACAAAACAAGAGGGTTGCCATTTTTAAAAAATTGTAGTTCTAACTTTCTAAGTCCTGTATTTTGTTAGTGAACCGATGCTCGCGATTCATTACTTCGTTTGTTGTATAAGGATCCCCAGAGTTTGTAAATAAATGTGCCATGCAGTTTGCATCCACCATCTCTAAGGCTTCTTAGCTAAAGCTGTCGTTGAAGTTCTTTACGTTTCCTTCATTTACAAATAGATTACATTGGAAAACTTTTGGATATCGTAATGCATTGTAACTAGAATAGATTACGGTATGGAAAGAATATTCAATTTTCTTCGCAATTTCCTACCCCTTATCTCTGCCTATCAAAAACATGTTGCAAAAGAAGCGTTGATTGAAAAAGTTACTAAACAATTATATTAGTCACATGAAGAAAGCAAGACGAATTCATCCCAAGAAAGCTACTATTAGAAAGATTTCAGGCTAAGTCAGTAAAAATAAATAAGTGAAAAGCAACTTGGCCATCAAGGAGAATCTTTCCATCTCAAAAGCAACTAGGGGAACACCCTGAGCTTTAGTATTGCAAACATTTTAATAGTCTCAATTTAAGTAATTTTTCCACTAGAGTTCACAGTTTAGTGAAAGTGTCGAGCATGAATAATATTAACAGAGGACGATAAACCGACAAGCCAAATATTCAAATTAACAGTAATAGCAAAACTACCATTTGGAAAACTTTCCAAAAAAAGTAAATCAAACTTCACGGTTCTTCGATTGTTTTTCAAGAATAGCTAAATGGCTCCTTACCAGTATAAAACACAATATAGTTGAGCTATTTTCTTACCCACACACATAGACAACGGCATTTTTTTCAAGAAGAAGTTGAATGATCAACTCTTGTTGTAATGTTAAGCTATCTTGTACATATCGCGGAGCATCTTTTTCCTGGTCTTCATCGCGAGAAAACGAAACAAACAGCTTAGTGAGAACTCTTTTAGAAACCAAATCCTCGAGGGCTTCTCTGAAAAGTGGCAGCAAACAATATAAAAATAGTGCATTTAAAACAATAACATAATTTTTTTAGTTCCAGTGATTTTAGCTCCAAAATTCCAGTAAACAAGACATAGTCAAATGGCAAATTGCCTAAGCCAAATAAAAATTGGCTAAGAACGTTTCTAGCCAATTAGTAAATCATTGATAGCCTTGGTGACTTTTCGCTGTTCTTGAAAAAAAATTGTTCCCTAGAAACGTTTATAACAGACGTTCAGGCTAAAATCAAACGTAGCTCTCAATCATGCGCCGAGCTAAAGCAATTAGGTAAGGCCGTTTTTGAGCAGTCGTCGTAGCGGAAGAATTCTCGGTTCCCCCAAAATATAATATATTGGAACACTGGCTGATATCTTAAATGCGTTGCGAGTCCTATCCTATAGAGATACTTGGTGATTGAATGCTTCCTTCCTGGAGTTTATTTAATCGAGGGCATATCGGATTAACCAAGGGTATATCGGGGGTACCCACGCTATTCTAGCCAAAGAATACAGCTATTTTAACTGCAGATTGTTAGGATGGCACTTCAATGAGATTTTCGGCAGTTGAAAGGACGTTGATGCTTTTTTAAACAAAAAACCAGCAGGATACTTCTACCCGACCAAAATAGCAATTCTGTATTGTATTCAACTCTATAACATCTGTTTTGAAAAGCACAATTTCACAAAAGCTTGATTTGACTTTTCTATCCTTCGCCAGAATGAAAAGAAGCCTAGCAAATAAAAACTACGAACAGTAGATAAATGCTATTATATCAGCTAATTGATAAAACTATGCTTTACTCCGTAAATGGGTGATTAACCCCCTGAGGCTGTAGATATAACACAATATAAAACCAGGAGAAAGACACAATAAGGACACAAGATATTGGCAGCGATTGGGGTCGTATCTTGCGAAATAACATACCACTCAATGTGAATAATCAAATCGAATCAATAGTTCAAACAGAGCAATCATATCTCTATAACATATTATCTAGAATGCACTCTCACGTGTTCTTTTGCTTATAGAGATCAATAACAATAAACTAATATAATCGAAATAAGCCACCCTATTTGGGGTGGCCTAACGCCCTAATTTTACTGACCTGAATGCACTCTCGCGTGTTCTTTTGCTTATAGAGATCAATAACAATAAACTAATATATCGAAACAGTCCACCCTATTTGGGGTGGCCTAACGAGAACGACCCATTGAGATAATAGATAGAGAGAGAAGGGAGGGAGGGAGGGAAATAAGTTATATTAAACTTAAGCGCAATTAGAGCCGTCCTCACCGCGAAAAGATTAACAGAAAGGGAGTGCGCGCGCAGCATTTATATAAAGGCTATTCACGGGGGGATAGGCAACCCAGGAAGGGCAAAAGGGGCCTGGGACGAGCGTGAATGTATTAAATAATACTGCCTATGGCGTTAATCCTGCATTTAGGTATAGTATGGAAAACAGAACTGCGAACGGTTTTGTTACATCATATTTTCTGTGAAACAAGACCTTCGATACCAAGATTTATGTTGATTAAAATGTTCAAAAAGTATCCTCAGAAAGAATTGAGGACAATATCCCTAGTTCTAGATAGTTCTGCAATCTTTACTTTTCAGAACAGAATAAATACAGAATTATATGGTGTCCGGAGACTGCTAAACGATGATAAACTACGGGTTATCAGCATTTGCCAAGCAGTTTGAGAAAGAGTTTGTCTAGTATATGTCTCACGAAAAAAGTATTTTTTTAATTTAATTTATATCACAAATCCATCCTTTTGTACGCAATGCAATTTCTATTTCAAGTAGCAAGATCTTGTAGCTGAAAGGAATATTCAAAACTACTCTCTAGCATTATTCATGTGTTGTTGAACCTGCTCAGCAGTAATCGAAAGCTGCGTTCACTGGTTCATACTTTCGTGATTTTAAGGCGTCTTACCTTACTTAGCTAATGAATGGTCTTCACCATCAACATCAAGTAATTAAACCGGGTTTTATTTCTTGTATCTTAACTTCATTGCACATTTTAGCGCACAGGTAGGACTGCTTCGAAATAAAAGATTTAAGTATGGCACATGTATTGAAGTAACGCCACTGCAGAAATCTTAAAAAATACCCTGCATATTGCTTTACTAGGTATTCCAGGCGCTTGTACTAGAGCTGATAACTTCAATTTTTTTTAGAGTAGACAGTCAAGAACATATGACAAAGAGCTCAAGTGACTGTCTTCAAACGCTGTCGGGAAAAAATCTCGCTTTAAATGCATCAAATGGCAGGTTTGTATCGACAGCTTTCTGGAATGATTTCAGATTATGTTTCTACCAGTGATCATTAAGAGGATCAACCCAGGAAAAAATCAAAGAAAGCAGAATATCTTAATGCAGTTGGCAAGCTAAAGGATATCCACCCTAGTGATGGCCTATTTCCATACAAAAAGACACTTACTTAGCTAAACCCTCAAGGTAACAAAATGTAATCAATCCGCTCCGAAATCAACTGTCATTGCATATATATTTACAAGACACTTCAAATAAGCAGTCTCATAAAAGCATAATATAACAAGCTGGTGCAATATCAATCGAAAATCTGATGGTGTTGTGTCTCTTATAGTCAGACCAAGCCTGTGCCAGGAAATTTTTATACGTAATTGTTGATCACTGATTCTCATTGCAATCAATTTATGCATCTCTGCATGGTGCATGGTGATTGTGGTTAGCTCTTATAAACATCGAGACCACTTTTGTTGAAATCAGTCTCCATTCACCTCTCAATAAAACATACTATTTATATGGCTCTAACAATGTGAAGACTTTAAGAAAGGTTTAAGCCGATCATAAATCAGTAAGATAGTTGGTAGCAACAATAGCACAACTAGCGGGACTCAAAAGTAAGTAGTTAAGAGCGAAACAAGGGACAATTACAGATTATTCTGAAAAACAAGCCAGGCCTACGAGTAGCTACAATACGATCCTTTCACAGGGCCTTGGTCTACATGGTTTTCATTCATTAAAAAGGATGGAAACGACACAGGAACTTAAGCGACCATGCCGCGAAGCGGCATCGAACGCGTTGGAAAGAAATATAGTAATTATAGCTTGGTTACAATCCACCCCTTGCACAGATACAATCCACCCTTTGCACAGAATACCGAAAACGACACATCCACTAGTTGATATTTATATTACCATAAACTAGATACCAGTGATGACAGCGCGGAGATGCCAAATAGTCGTAATGGTGTATAGATGTTTTGATGTGTTTTGCAGCTCAACATATGGAGTTTTCAGGTTTTTCAGGACGAAAAATAAGGGAGTCAAACTCACCTGTAAAGATAATCTTTCTTCTTTTGTCGACATCCATAGAAAAGAAACATTGGGCCCCATTCCTCTTTAGGATTTGACTGCATTTGTATCTCTCTAAAGTATCAACCGAAACAATAGACATTATGGCATCAAGAAGAGCAATCCATAAAGTCAGGGAAAGAATGCAGCACACTTTGTTAATGATAAACTCAAAGATATAAACACACTTGCAAGCTCAACGCATACGAGTGCTATTAAATCGATGTACCTGTAGACAGGGAAATAGCTCTAGTAAATAGTCTTCAATTGAATAAAAAACTTTGCTGTACTACTGCGAACAACAAGTTGTTTAAACAAATATGCATGTTATTTGAGAGTAAATTCAATTAATTTGGTTTAAATTGTCGTGAATAATCCCATTCACAGTAGTACAGATCAATGGAATATCCAGACTAGAAATCTTCCATTTTGTCCCCGTTTTCTATTCAATTGAAAGATTCAGCTATTTCCCTGTCTAAAGGTACCAGACTAGGAATTTTGAATTATAATAGTATTGTAATCAATTCAAAGACTCTGGAGTAAGTCAAATCATGAAATACCTATCAATAACGACTCCTAGACATTACCAAAACACTAACACACTACATTTGCAACAAAATGATTTAACCTGTGCTTGAGGAAACCGATGAATGGCGCAACACCAGTCCCAGGCCCTATCATAATAACTGGAAGTCTGTGGTCAGCCGGCATTTTAAAACTAGTTTTGTGTCGCCAGAAAAGTGGAATCTGAAACGAATAAATAATATCTTCACAAAGGAATTGAGGAAAACAGTATTCCTAGCTCTAGATAGTACTGCACTCTTTACCTTGGGAGAGCTGAATAAATACTGAATTAGATTGTGGCTGGAGACTGCTGAACGGTGAAAAACTACGGGTTATTAGCATTTGTACCAAGCAGGTTGTGTCAGAGTTGGTCTAGAATAAATCTCTCAAAACAAGTAATTTCTTTATTTGATTTCAGTCACAAATTGAATCCTTTCTTCGCAAGGCGATCTTCATTTCAAAATAGTAAGATTCTGCAGCTGAAAGGTATATTCAAAACCACTATCTGGAAAATTTAAATAACTATTAAAAAACCAGAAACAGCATAATATACATTTTATTTTAATGTAAAACACGATTTTTCTTAAATCACGAACCCTTATCAATTTTACAGTATAGCGACGACTATACAGCTTTAAGCGGGAATAAATAATAGCAATTTACTATTGGTCGATAGAATCGTATCAGGAATCATTATCGTATCGGAAATAGTATCAATCATTATCGTATCAGAAAAGATTTAAGAAGATATATAGCTATAAACCTAATAAAAAGCACCTGAACAACGTCCTCAAGCTTTTGGGTATGTCTGTGATTATTTTCAAGTTGCTTGAAAGAAGAGATCCGATCAAGCCAACCAGTACAAAGACCAGTTCTAAAATTTAGTTCAAAATAATCTTATTACAGATGAATCTATGAAGCTATAGTATAACAAAGCCAGAACCATGAGGTTATGAGTTTTCTATCAGTGATTTCATTATTTCAATATTTAGTCTTGCAAGAAGGTTCGTTTTATTTATCTACCATTGTTAAATCAATTATATTCAAGACTGAGGTGTTCGTTTATAAGAATATGAAATAAAAATGGAAGGCGATTACCCAAGGCGACACCTGCAACGTCATTCCAATAAACAAATAAAAGAAGGAACCATACAGAATTTATATTAAGACAAACCTTGTTGGAGTAACTCCGTTGAAGCCACTGATAACGGCGATATTGAATACAAATATTACTCTATTCTTATTCGTCAGAGGTGAACTGTTAAAAGAAATGGAACACGTTACTCAAGACAACATAGATAACGTAATCATAAATACTCTTTGATGCTGCAGAACGTATAAACTTGCTTATAAGGTCAAAACCTATGTAGGTATGTACATATATAATTATTTAGCCTGGATAACACTGTACAATCAAAAAGATTGGTATAAATAGTGGTCCAGCTTAAAAAAAGGGTTAAAAATTAATAAATATTACAACCTTTGAATACTTAAAATACTAGATATATATACAATTTACTTAAAATAGTAGATATACTGTCCTTATTTGATTAGATAAAATGGATTATTTCTCTCCCTGATTTAAAAAGATTTTAAAGTTTTCTTAAATTGTGTCATGGTGTTTATTTTCTTTATGCTAGCTGGCAGTTTGTTCCATGTTTTTATAGCTGATTGCTGAAATGTTTTTTGCTGCTCTGTTGTTACCATTTCAACTTGAAAATCTGCTCTGCTTATTGCTCTTGTAGTCATTTGATGGTTGTTTTCTATAACTGGGAGAACAATTTTAGCCTCTGGTCTTTCTTGTCTTAGTTTCAAAATCAATTTGAGTTGGTAAAACACAAGCTGCTCCTTCACATACAGCCAATTTACTTTTGCTAGGTGTAAATCAGTTATTCTTTCATGATGATCAAGACCAAGGATTATTCGAGTGATAATGTTCTGCTGTCTTTGCAATTGTTTTATTTGAGTAGCTGATAATACACTAAACCATGCACTAGAGCAGTAAGACAAAAAAGGATTGATGACTGCCTCTGCAAGTCTTTTTACGTGAGTGAGAGGGAGTGATTTAGCATGTCTTCGTAGCGCAGATATCCTTAGTGATATTTTCTTGACAAGATTTTGTAGATGTTTACTGAAGTTAAGCTTTGAATCAATAAAAACTCCAAGATACTGGTTTCACATAACCCTTTTTAGATTGGTAACCTTAATGTCCTCTCCATCTTTGAACTTACTTTTAGGGCTAAATATAATCAATTCAGTTATATCTAGGGCAAGAGACAGTTTATTGTCCAGGAGCCATTCATTCAACTCTGAGAATTCGTCCTGCATTATTTTTTCAAGGGCCTCAGGGCATTTGTGACTGACATGAAAAACTGTATCATCTGCATATAGAACAGTTGACGAATTTTTAAGGGCTGCAGTGATGTCATTGATGTAAATTAGGAATAATATGGGCTCTAGAATTGACCCTTGAGGGACACCACAGGACACCTGTTCTTTTGAAGATGACTCTCCTTGCAGCTCAACATATTGGTTTCTATTCTCTTGGTATGATCTGAACCAATTTTCAGCTTGCTGTGTGAAACCAATGACATTCAATTTTTTTAACAACAGGGAATGGTCCACTGTGTCAAAGGCCTTGCGCAAGTCTATAAAGATAGCAGCTGTATGTTTCTTTCCTCCCATTTGGTTCCTTATTTGGTGAACTAGAGAGATGACAGCAGTTTCAGTGGAGAATCCTCTCCTAAACCCATGTTGTTTATTCGTCAAGATCTTATTACTCTCCAGATAGCTTACAACTTGTTCATTTATTGCCCTAACCTTATGTCATTGGTGTAGAATTTCACACTGATGCCAAATATCTTAGTTAATTCCTGTTGCTCTGAACACAAAACATACAAATAATACCAAACATTTGGCAGTATGGAGTTGTATCACAAATAAATTTTGGCATTAAAAGCCATCAAACACTTTAGAATATACAAAATTGTAATGGCAAACAAAATCTCCAGCCCTTAAAAAGTGATACACTGCCAGACATTGTAAAGGCTAGAAAATACCCTAGTCATGATAACCGTGATGGAACTATCTATATGCATCACTGTTCGACAGCAAAAAATACTTGCCGCGATAGTGGCAACCTAACCTTGCATATAATTGTTGCCTTCCGCTCTGCTTTTAGAATTTCTTCGCACCAGATTTGAGTGCCAAATAATGCGTGGTGGAAGATCTTTGTCAAATAGGCTACTGGGCTTACAACAATGAAGTAGGCTTTCCACAATGGAGTAGGCCAGAATTGAATGAATAAAGCAATATAAAAATGCTATATATTAATATAATGGGCTTTTCATAAAACGGAGTAGGCCCCTGATTTAATGAATAACGAAAATCACTGGGCTTTCCAAAATGGAGTAAGCCGGGATTGAATGAATGACGAATGATTTGCTTTACTATCAAAAATGCTTTATTGTTATCTCTGGTCTTTCCATCAGGCAAATGCAATTAACTGAGCTTTCAACAATGAAGTAGGCCAGGATTGAATGCAGAAAGAACAATATAGAACCATGCTACGTTGAAATGATCGGGGCTGTCCATAATGAAGAGGCCATTGCGAACAGTAGGATAAAAAAAAACAACATGTTAAAGTAATGAAATTTATATTCTCTGGGCCATGAACAATGGAGTAGGCCAGGCTTTGGGGCATATTAGTTATAGTCTGCCAGAGCATTTGTCCATTTGCAGTTGGTACGCTGATCAGGGTCTAGAATAGAATCAAGTATGCAGGGGCTTTTGGGCTTGTTAGAGCTGAGCGTCGAGTGGATTATGTTACACCGTTTGAGTAAGCCAGTGTTAAGCATAGCAGACTACTCTCTATACAAGACAATTACTCTCTCTGAAATTTTGTAGCGGGTTAAGCAGGATCTTTGGAACAATGTTTTGGCGTAGAATGAGGTGACGAGGAATATCTTCGCATAGAATAGGATCTGCAAGTTTGCTGAAACAAGTTCTTGTACCGCAAGGCCAATATATTCACTGTAGTCTTCACGCGATGGAACAGGGTTAAACCTAGGCACAAGTAAGCAAGATCATGGCACGAATATCGAGTTGTTGAGTGGATTATTAAGACTGTCAAATTGCTGTAGTTTTAGGACCTTGTTGAGCAGGGAGTGCAATGGGAAATCCAAAATTATTATCTGCGTTTATCAATGTAGATTAGATTAAACAAGTAGGCAAGAACGTTTCTGCAGTTCTCTGCAGTTGTTGCGATGAGGCATACACGTTTTAAAATTGGGAAGCAATGTCAGATCATTGGAGTCAGGTAGCTTGCAGCACGTTTGATTGCAGAATACGGCAAAAAAATAATTTCAACTATAGTTTCACAGTCAAGTCGATTGGAGTCGAACGTAGAATCAAGCTTGGATTACCATTCAATTAAGGCAGTACAGCCATAAACCTTTTTGAGTGAACTCAGGTAAATCCATTAGTATCCTACACAATTTCCATGACAAAGAAGATTCGATTTAAACATAGATTTAAGCAGAGACCGATTTGAGACAGTATGGAGCAAAGAGTACGGTAAGATTAATAGTGTCCTTGGCACGTTTTTGCAATGAAGTAGATCAAAGTTGATAATTCGGGCTTTAACTTTTAGATGAGTTGTCACTTAACAAACGAGTTATCATTGAAGCTGTAGTGAGGCGGTTTGTGATACGACCTAGGGTTGGATGGAAAGGGCAATGTCGGACGATAATATGATGCGATGAATTTATCAAAATTGTCCAAGGAGTGCCGAGGGCAAAGGTAAATGCCGTGTGCTGTTAAGATGAATGCACGTGAACGAGCAATGGGTTGTGGGAACAGTGGTCGAGTGGAAATATCGCATGGTTAAGCTTCATTTACGGGGAGTGGGCGATTAATCCCTGCTGCTTGAAGAAAAAACATACATAGAATACCCCTTGTTTGGCAGTATAGAGGTCGTATAACTAAATTCATTGTGGCATTAAAAGCCATACAACATTTGAGAACATACAACATTTTAATGACAAACAAAATCCCAAAAATTGTTATTTGTAGTGATACAGAACGGGGGATGCCAGAACAGATGGAGCAGTTTACAGTGTTGATAACCCATTTGAAGACATTGTTGCAGGGGTGAGCGCATTAAAGAGAAATATAACATCAAGAAAGATGAATATAGAAATTCAAATAATTAATTTAATTATAAAAAGACCATTGTATATCTGTTTAGATTTTATGAGGGTCAGGACCATCCGGTCTGCTACTATTTTTTTTTTAGCCCCCAAATTTTCCATTTTGCAATTTTTTCTCTGCAAAACGCGATCAAAGCATGCCCTCCGTGATGTAGTCGTCTTTTGACGGGAAGAACCGTCTCTGAGTACAAATGGAAGATAACTGGTTGCTGCGGCACAGGTCAGTTGAGCAGTACAACACCAAGAGCAAGAAGGGTCGAGCAATCACAAAATCGAACAAAACTTCAACGGAAGACGATACATAAAACTTGTGGGCACAGGATGGCGATCACAGCAAGTTCAGATTTGAATACCAGCCTCAATAGAATTCTGGAAAAGTTCAGAGAAGAAAAAATCATATGTGACTGCATGGAATGGCCAGATAAGGTCCGATAATTGGGTTTATTCTTGATGATAGTCAAAGGTTTCAACAGGTAAGTACCACATGTTTAGAAATTATCGCACATTGTAGTACCATTACAATTCAAGTAGACATCACAGTTATAAATGTCAGACTTATAAATTGGCAAAATTTCTAGTCTGCGTTGGGCTGCTTGTCTAAACAGAGAATCTTGTTTCATGCAAATTCTATTTTCTTTTGGTAACTGTGGGCAGAAGTTTGTCACAAATATGACAAATATCGTAATTTCCTTAAAGCAGTGATGAGATACCCCCAGTGACATCACATAATCATGGCGATTGCGATGAGTTTTTTTTTTGCCTAGGCCAAAGTTTGATCGAAGAAAACAAAAAATTTGCGATTATATTGAATTGCCACAACTAAAATCTCTTTTTATATCGTATGATTTTTCGATCTCTTATTCACAATCGTATTCATAAAGGGATTGCATGAAAGATGTTGTGGTTGCTTCAGACTTAGAACATAAAATTTCAGAATGATTCAATCAAACTTCGAGAAGCCTTTGATTTCACAACAGCACAACACGCAGACATAACTGCTGCATGAATAAAAATACTGTTCAAACAGCTAATATCTGAACTATTAGTTCCTTACGATTTACCTTGCTACGGAGTACGCTCGGGGTTGCAATCTCGGCAAAGAATCTGATAAACAAGCAAAAAATATCTCTAAAAAAGCAAATTTTTCAAGAAAAGGTCCACAAGAAACTTGTTTAGCAAAGTGAATAGACAGCATTTATTACAGAGCTAGCAGATTTATAAGTAACTCAATCGAATATCCGAACGCTGTCATATACCTTATAAACGATAATTACGGACCATACAATTACTTCACCGAAGTATTGCACCACTCGGAAAAAGACGTTTTGTGGCTTCTAAACCATTCGCAAAAGCGATATTTTCCGGCCAAAATGAAAACAAGTCATCACGCCATTCAGAAATATAGGAAGAAAGGAAATCGTTTATTTCCAAAAGTCACTGGTATCCAAGTGGTACAAAGCTTAGGCGAGCTAGGTTTACTTTAACAAAAATTTCATTGTACAGAAATGATTATCAGATAATGGCCCTTGCCTTGAAAATTAATAGAAAAAAAATTAATAAATAAAAAATGATAATAATTGGATCTTGAGAGGATATCTATGTATAAAAATGTATGCAATCAATACTTTACCAAACAGGCTTTCCACAGGGGGAAAGCAAGATGGGAATTGTCTCAATAAATCCACTAGGTTTGTGCGAGGCTCACGTATCCACTTTATGTAATCTTTGGCCCCTAAAAAGCACAGTAACAAGGCTTACTGTTCCTGATGACACAAATACAAAAATAGCTAGCGAAAAACCTTTTCAAAACGACGTTAGAGATGCTGATTTGTTTTACGCTGTCTAGAGGACTGAACCTTTGCACGAATAAAAACAGAAAATGACAAAAGCAGTCTTGCAATTAAACATTGATACGTTGGGAAAGGACCCAAAAAACTAGATTTTTGATTAAGGGCTCAACAATTTCGCAACTGATTATATACATTGAAATTGGACCTTGAATTAGCAAAGCTTGAAATAATTTTTTTTTGGCAAAAAACGAATTTCAAACGCTTCCAAAACATACTGATATTATCATAACATCAGCAAACCCATACATATATTTTGGTGGCTCATCATCACACCTCAAAATACAAAATACATGGCATTATCAGTAGCATACAGCCTTGATCTTCGACTGCATGAACATGCATGCATGGATATTCTCCACGCTACCAGCAATCTTCAGACCATAATCACAATTACCATTTTTTTTCATTTCATTTTTTGTCATTACTATTAAGATAAGACTTGAAAAACCATTTATCTTCAATCATACTGATTTATAGCTAAAGATTCTTTTCTAATACCCTGTATTTTCATATATCTTATAAACATATTATGTTGCCTGTTTTAAAATCCACAGGGCCACTTAACAGGACTTTGAGTAACCAATAAATCAGACTTAAAACTTCTATCCTACTGTAAACCAAAACGCACCTTGAACACTAGAAAGCTCTTGCAGCCTGCGCTTTTGACTGGCTTCCTCTGTGTAGTTAGAGAGCAACCGCAACAAAGCCTATAGATATAACAGATGTGTTACTTTATTGTTCTTGGCTCAAAAAGCGGTCCTGCAAATTATTGATTGCTCATCAATTTCAAAACTATCATCTGCAGTGTTCAACAATGGCAAACAGGATTCAGTTGTTTGGAACAACAGTTTGCTAAACAGAGGTCTCATAGCAAACTAGGAGGCTATGTTGGCAGTTGGCAGCAGAAAGAGGCTTCTATATTTGTTGGGGATGTTCTTCCCTACGCCAACCGCATTGTACACTCAAAGTTACTTACAGCCTTTTGTACCCACACACTGGCTTATCTTACAGCTTCAATAGTTCGTTTCCCTGAATTTTAATTGTAAATTAAAAATGCAATTAAACAAAAATGTCGAAAAACCTGGTCAGCTAGTGTTTGGAAGGAGGAGGAAAACAATCAAGTCAATTCCAATCATTATTTTATTCAAGGCCCTCTATTAGATATAACTTATCAGAAAGTAGAAAGATTCATGCAAGGATGATTTCTACTGTAGCCATGGTGAGGTAATTTTTTGAAATGTCCTCTCATTACAAAATGGGCTTAAGAGTGAGAATATGTTTTATTTTGATTGTCTTTTTCTACAGAACTATTTTGGCATGAAAGGTTCTTGGATTTTTTTAACTGGATTAACGCGTTAATGAAACCAGAAAATATAGCGTAAAAATTATAGTACTATAAGGTGTTTAAGTTGTACTTTAAAGTTGTAATACACTAAATACTAAAATGGAAACAAATTTTCTACAAATACCTCACCTTTTTTGGAACTGCTCTTATGTCAATCAAATTTGTAAATACGTATTTCAGGGTACAAAACAGCGGAATATCAGTGGAGACAGATTTATCTAAGGGTTAAAATACACCAATGAAGCTCACCAGAAAATTCACAAAAAAAATGGAATTTATGGCATAACGGATCTAAAAGCTTCATAAGCAATCAGTGATCATTCCTTGTTTCAATTAATACTTAAGCTACAAAAAGCAAGAGCAAACTAGAGAAAAATCATTATACCGGATTTCTAAGAAAAGCAAGTCTTTTAACATCTAGTGGCATTTTAAATCTTTTACCTTTCCTAGGTCCATCTTCAGTGGAATTGAGGGTGAAAACAACATCTGCCAAATCTTTGATACCAAGCCTTAAGCAATAGAGATCTTTTAAGTTATGGAAAATGTATTCTACTTGATGCATGTTTCCCATTTTGCGATACACCTTTTGACTAACGGTCGCTATTATGGACAGTCTTTAAAATTACATCGGCGCAGGTACGAATTACGGCATACATTGTTTTTAAAATTATCAAAGTAGCTACTTCAAAAAAGCATAGGCGGATCAAGCCATTAGGTAGATTGGAAAGGACAACTATATAAGGCTGCGACCAGGGTGGAATTGCAGAAAGCAGTTTATGATTATACAAATCATGTTCTGACTATAAAGAAAAGAGTCTTAATCCTTACTGTCGAGGCTTAATCGATTAATTGACGTTTGCTGGAATCGCAGTGTTGGAATTAAAAGTTCAATGTAATCGAACAATATTTGGCGAGCGGACTGAAACACTATAATTTAAAAATCTCATGTAAACCGGCCCTGGATGTATGTTAAAAGGTATAATATTTAGAAGTGTTAAGTGACATTATTTGATGTGATTCTTCGCCACGAAGTTAGGTACAACTATCAAATTTTCCAACAGAATGAATACAACAAAAAACAGCACCTTGCTAGCAGATAGTCCACACTGTCAGTATCGTTAGGACAAATAATTCCAAAGGTATCTCCAGGCTGATACTCCAATTCTAAACCCTGTAAAAAATGTAACCACCTGTACGCTTAAGGAAGATATCAGTGAAAAGATCTGCCATACTAAAAACATTTTAGTGTAAGTTAAAGTTTTAAACGAGCTTTTCAATTTGCAATAAATTATCTACTATATATAGCTGCTAATGCAGGGCACCCATTTGATAAATTAGCATGTATGAATAAGTAAATCAATCAATGTCATAACCAGAGTTTGGGAGATAATTATAAGATTTACACTTATATCGAGTTCCAATTCTAAAGCTGTTTTCACCGCATCTTCTTGCGTTAGCTGTTTCCTTCCAACGATACTTGCCAATTTAGCTTTTGATATTGCGGCTGGAAATGATCTTTCGAGCAACTGATTTGGCAAATCCTAAGAAGAAAATTGAAATTGAAAACAGCGAATACAGAACTGATGTGACCCGAATTCATTTAATCACAGGGTCTCAATCCAAAATTGTCAGAGTGGAGACTAAATTATCAATAGTTCAAAAGTTGATATGAAATAAAAAAGGGACTTTGTTATGGATATTTCCAAATGAAGAATTCAATAATCTATTTTCATCATCAGCCTTAATGAGGAATTACATTGTTGACATTTGAATTGATCACATTTCATTGTCTTTTGTTGTTTTTTTTTGCAGGCATCAAAATTAATGCAAATATTCCAAAAGGGCAAGACAAAAAAAAATCACATTTGGTCAGACAGTAAACAAATGCCCTAAAGGCGAGGCACTAAATATTTGATCTCTAAATTGACATTTTTTGATTATATGAGTGAGAAACACGCCAAAGACATAAAGATGGGTTCTTACAAATGCGAAGTTTGTACACATAGGTAGCCAGTGTGTGAATATTTTTCAAGGTGAGTGCCAAGAACAGTGTCGAGAACAGTGCAACAGACCACTACGAAGTTTAGGAAGAAATTCGCTTTCGTGATTTACATGATTAAGGGTATTGAAGTTCATTTTTTGAATGAATTGCTTTGGTGTCAAGAAAGTTAGACTTCATTAGCTTTGCTGATGAAGTTGCATATAATTTTTTTGTTAATTTCAATCTGTTTTCAATGGCTATTCGACTACATGCCATGTAAACAATAGAATATTATTTAGCGGACGGAAATTTTGGATGACCTGTGTCATCCTAAATTTTATGCCTATTCAATTGTACATTTTCCATAATACTCAAGATGCGAGTTCATCAAAAGAATTGAAATGCAAGGAAAGCCTATAAACGCTGTTCTTCCATGTAATAAATGTTTGTTTCTTGCTAAAAATAAAAGCTGATTTAAACTGAACAATAAGAACGCAAAGTAGGAAGGAATGCAAGATTTGATTGTTAAAAACCATGCCAATACATGTACAACAAGGCAAAGTCCACACAGAATTTTATCAGTCCTAGCTTGCCCATGCGCACCGAGAGTCAAAGATGCAATGCCAATATCCATCAATTTGAAATAACTATCGCAAATAGCAATAGGTGCTTTAAAGATATTTTAAACGAGATAAAGATGACAAACTAACCACTTTAAGCTCTGGGTGGTAATCGATTGTAAAACTGCCAGTTAAACAGCTATTTGGTAGCTTTAGAGCTAAAATAAGAACAAAAGATTGATTTAATGTCTGTGAATCAAATAACATACGAAACAATATTATCGCAATTCATTTGATAAACCAAAAGCTTTAAGTGAAAACTAAAAATTGATTGGTAACATAATGTGAAGAATATGAATCGAAAGCGAACCAGGAATTATTGTCCAAAACAATATTTCAACCAGCCAGTTTGGAAAAATTAAAAAGTTGAAAATAGAAATCACTGACGTTTTTCAGCAAGATCCTGAGAAGGAACAACCCAGTCGTCATTTGACTTTTTATTCTGAATATTTTCGTCAATTATCACAGTACCCTCTTTGCTATTCAATTTGTTGCTTTGAAAACTTGGCAATCTATTTCTAAACGTTATGTCTCCACTGCTTAAAAACTGAGCGCTTTGTTTTTGTTTGAGTACATCTTCAGCTTTGCTATCAACTGTGAGGGTTGAGAGGCTATGTTGAACTTCTTCATAAATTTTACAGTCTGATTTGTTTGTTTTTTCTGCATCTTTATGTCTTTCCAAAATACCAATATGTGTCTTCAATGCAGACCACAGTCCTTCAATCCATGGCTCCACGACAGCTTCCAGCCTTGAAGATAATTTTTCAAATGAAAAATTTAACTGATTCAAATCGATACATATATTAACAAAATTAGCTGCCATGTTCCACAAATACATTAAAACACAGACATTTTTAGCCTGATTTCAAAATCAATTTCCTCAAGTAGTACATGTAGAGTAAATGTAACAGGGGAAGAAGTCATGCATGCAAACTCAGCACAACCAAATCAATCGCGAAACAAATAAAGCGGCGAATGGATAGTTTCCATTGCTGCAATGGTTGGCTTGGTAATGGACCGTAACGGTCTTCTTTCCTTCGCGCCTCTCAGCTAAGTTGGGACTGAGTTGGGAACAGCTACAGTAAGCGTTATTGTACAACCCACACTAAAACAAACCAGAATGCCACTGAGAGCGCTAAATGAACAGAGAGCAGAACCGATAAAAGTAGAGCAGAGCCAGGCTGAATGTTTGAACGAGATGAGTCATGATGATGATGAACGAATCTTTGCTTGTCAACTACACCGATAATCATAATGGAAACAACTGCAGACTAAAGTGCAGAGATCAAGATAGTTTAAAAGGAAATCTATATTATAACGCGCACCTTTGTTTAGAGGTTGCCCGTTTTGCGGTCGGCGCTCTTTCTTTTTCCCTCAATTCACCCCTGGGTGTCTGCGCCCATTGCCTGAGCAGTGCCAAACCTATTTTATTTTGTAACTTTCTTCTCATGGGCTCGCCATCTTCGATCTAAAATGAATTTTCATGTTCACTTCTCAAAGGCCCTTCCGCTATACTTCTTCGGATCTTGCTTGAAGCAAATTGCGTATTTTCGAAGAATTCTTCCTCACGACCAGACCCTGGAAGGTCTGCCTACTTTATGTCGTTTTATTTACGTAAATTTCCTTGAAGTTATCGATTTAAGGCCCATACAGTTTTCTGCTTTGGTTTGCCTTGCTTTTTCATTCTTTCAAATGCTGTTTACCCATTGTTACAAGACAAAGGACGCATTCGTCTCTTGGCTTTTAAATGTCAATCTGATTTCTGATCTGCTATCTTTCAAATGTCAAATGATGCGTGGTCGCAATGACAGCTCTTAAGTTTACTG
>JAACYV020047787.1:0-12552 GCA_009936425.2 Chrysaora fuscescens
TGTGTAAACGCAGCCTAAGATCTTGGGCCTTAAATCTGGGATGTTAATACATCGGATTATGAATCTTGGATCTTGAATTATACCAGGGAGATTAGGAGAAAAAACGCGCGATGTGATGTGTGGCTTCTTTTTCGTAATTAGCGATCAATTTTTTCTTATTTTTGCCTGACAATGAAGAAATTGATTTGAATCTGTGAAGGAAATGTTTCAACTTTGTAACAAATATTGACCTCGGAAGGCTGTTTGGAAATAAATTGGCGATTGTGGTGATTAGATTCAGCAGTTGAAGATAATGGCAGCGGAATTAGGCCTAGGCCTACCAGCAGTAACATTAGTGGCACTGCCAGTGTCATTTGTAATTTTGTATATTTGGAGCTGAATATATAGCAAAAATGTTATCAATTCCTCAGCATAACTTATCAGTTGAGATAAAAATTTGTCAAGTTTTTTTGATAATTTTTTTGTTAATTTGTAAATGATTTATATCTTAGAAATAAACAACAAAACACAATATTTTCTAATATCCACACCAGAAAAATTATTCAATCTTGTCCAAACTGTAGCACAGCAAGAATCAGATCCAAAAATTAACTACAATTAACTACGAAAACTTGCCTGATTAAAAAGTAGTGTCTACTCAGTTTCTTTATTTAGAAAACATCTTGCTGTTCGTTTTGGAAGTGTAAAATAAGGCTATTTCCATAGCCATCAGCAATCATGTTATTTTTCCCTACACACATTCTGACGCTGAACAGAGAAAAGAGATTCAAGGTTGTGTTTCCAGCCCAATTTTGGCTTACACGTCTAGCGATGTTGAAGCATTCATCGTGAACCTGCTTAAATGACTCGCGTTTATTAATTCTATCAATTGCGCTAATCCATGGCAAGCTACCTATGAAAAACAGAAAAGAATTTATCTATTAGTTTAAAACAGTCATTTGAACCTGAAAGTATTTAATTATATGCAATTTATTAGTGTGATTGTTTATGTCTGTTAGTTCAAATTGATATTAGCACAAGTAGTAATGATTCAATGCATTCATAGTAAGCTTCAAAATCAATATCAAATTCATTATGGTATCCTGTTTTTGGTGCTTTTTGCCCATAATTCTTGAAATACTATAGAAATATATACATATATAGATTGTTCTTGTACAGTACAGTAGAAAAAATTCCCTTTATTAGCACAAAATGACGAACGTCTGAAAGTTTTGGAAGGAGCCATATATTATTTTGAATCATGGAATTTCACTTTGGCAGATAGCGAACATCAAAGAGTTTTATGACATCAGAAAAAAATTTTGATTTAAAAGTTAGCAATCTTGATAGAGTAAATAATACTTGCATTTGCCAGCCTGTGATGAATGAACACAATGTTTTGCAGAATCAATGAGACTCATACCATTTTTTGTAAAAGAAATAAAGAACGTTTCTTAAGCAGGTAGGACATCGGCACTTCTTGCGTGGGCATGCGTGGGCCTGCCAGTATTTCATGAAATGCGTCGTCGGTCGGAAAAAATTGACGAGCTGGCCTTACTGGCCGCCTAAGTAAACTTTCATAAACCGCCAAAGTCATTATGATTCGATAGGTAATAAAATAACTAGTTATAGCAAACAAGCAACATGTTATACCTTGTTAAGTTTTATCACTTGAAACAAATAAACACCTTTAAAACATCGAAACCTCACTTTAGAACCACATCCACAGGCAAAGCTATCTGCGCTGCGAAGGAGCCGCACATAACATCGCTCGCGTGAGCCAAAGCGCGTTTCCTCTCCCTACCTTATCTCCCTGTATTATACCATCCAGCAATGTCTACTGTTGTTTCGCTGTTGAATTTTGAAGTCCTTCGATTATTTTCCTTGAAGAAGTTGACTTTGAAACCAACAATAAGATAGTTATTGTCTGCTTTGGAAAACATGGTAAGGACTAAAAATTGCCAAACATTTGGGTTTTTTCGAAAAGTTCCATTATCTCACCAATTGGTGAAAGAGATAATAGTGTATTGTTTCCCTCAATGAACTGAAACCAATTGTCATAAGTCAGTAATTTTCTTGCAGCTTTTATCTTGCTACATGGAACTCTACCAGCACGTATTTCACCCAGCAGAAAAGAGAAACATTGCCCAGGTGAAACTTAGTATTTTCCTTTAATGAACATCCCTATACAATAAATACGAGAAGTAATACGTTTCGAGCATGAGCTCGTCTGGCCATTCAATAACAGTTACATATAAAGCACGTCACTGATTCTTGCTGCCATTTATTCATTCTACTTCACCCGTCGGAAATCCATTTCTCCCACCTCCATTTCAATCTCTGAACAACTTATTGTCAGTAAAACTACTGAGTGTCATGCCTTAAATATCTGTAACAATTTAGTTTATTTTGCTAAAAGGTAGCTGGACCCATTTACATCAAAATGCTGCCTCGAGACTGCAACTACCTGTGTCCGACTGCAGTCCTTAGCTATTCTTTCAATTGCAATGTTTTATAATTGGACATTAAAGTAAATTAAAACACTATTTATCAGAAAAATTATCCCCTTTGTAAGACAGTATGACTTCAAATGCAACAACTATGCTGTTAGATTTTGAAAAGAAGGTGAAACTATAGGTAATACATCCAAATTACTTTAGAAATTCTGTTGGTGTATTTAACGTGTTGCTAAATTTGAAGTGCATCTAACGGGAAACTTGAAGTACCGTGCTATTATTATGCTAAAAGCGACAAGGAGCTTAAAAAAGATCGAGCCTGTATTATATTGGTATTTAGAAATATAGTCCAATCCCTTAAGTTAAATTCTCGGTCAAATCGTGACCGACTGGAACAAAACACCATATTTACCAAGGTGATACTTAGATGTTTAACCGGAACAACGTGGCAACCCTTCTGGGTCAGAGCTACCAGAAGCAAGCAAAGCAGGGACATAGCTGCTCAAATATGGTTGTAAGGCCCTTCGTGTTTGCTTGGAAAGATAAAAATACCGACTCGCAGGGCTGTCATGCACAGGTCTATGCCGATGTAATGCACTGGTCAAAAATCAGACGACTAGATCCTTGGTTTGGTGTTTCTTGTAGAAAACTGTTACTGTGAACTATTTAACTTGGTATTATTGGACAAATTAGCATCTTTATTATTAGATATGTTTTATTCTATATTTGAGGCATCTACCTTAAGAGGCATGCGGTATGCTTCAAAATTTGTGATTCATACTTTCATAGGTGTTGACCTCCGGTTTTGAGAAACTTTAGACGTGTTTAATTAGAAAACTAAAAAAGGTGTAATCAATCACACAAGAAGTAATCAATCACCTAACTCTCAATTCACGCAATCAGACAATTACAGTCGGTCACGTTTTTCAACGGAAGAGACTGGACTAATAAGGGAATAGGCTTACCCTAACATTTTAATAAGTCTTCTTTTTTCATTTCTGCCGCATTTTTTCGTTTTATAGGAGCATCTTCGGATAAAAGCGCATGTTCCTTTGAACTTTTTGCGCTTAGATGTTAGGGAATAGGGTACTCTGGGATAACATTTTGTTTAAAAACAGCATTGTTGAATACTGAATGTAAGACGTTTTTGCAGGCTCTCAAGCTGGATCTCAACGACGGCTTCTTACGTCCTTTCATACTGGTTAACTTGGTAGATTTTTAATACTTTCAGGTGATGACTGATCTTATTTATAAAAGACCAAGATTTGATTTTAATGGATCGTATTTGGTGGAGACATATCGTAGCGAATGCTCCTGCCTTAGAGCTCATCTCAACTTAATTGAAGCAGTATCAAACAAACAGGTCAGTCTTGAACATTTCTATCCTTCTCTAAATGTTTGCATTCCCCGTCTAGATAATGATAATCATGATAGGAGATTAAGAAAGACACCATCGAACAGAATTGATGCTTGAATACAACCGAACTGTCCTCCCAATACCTTTGCAATCCGCTCAAGCAAGTGCCTGGTACAAGCAGGTACTTTTATTTTTTTTTAACTATGTTTTAAACCTAAGATGTGGTTGAAGACATCCGGCCTGACTAAGCAAGAGTAAATCTAAGACACGCTGAAAGCTAACAGGGAAATAACCGTTCAAAATTGATTAGAAATAGAAAAGCATTTTTGTTTACTATTCAATACAAATGCGTCGTTTATGTCATTGAATGGCGAACATCTAAAGTGATGCTCCGACAGCCATATTACTTTGGATTCAATTTAAGCTGAAAAGGAGAATTACTAGTTACCTTTCATACTCTCGGTATAATGAAAAAATGTGACTCAAATGCTTTTTATAAAGAAATAAGCCTACGCGAGATTCAGAAAGCATCATGCGTCAAGCGAAGTTGCGAAGGACAATGGCATAAGTGTGTTTATGTTGTATTTGATGTATGTATATATATAATGTAACCTGAAAAACACTGTAAAAAAAATGATTGGTATAAATAGTGGTCTAGCTTAAAAATTAATAAATAATTAATAATAAAAGGGAACAAAATTAATAAATTTTACAACTTTTGAAGAAATACTCTTAAATACTAGATTTATATACAATGTTTAAAAAGAACTAGAAATATTGTGCTTATTTAATAAAAGATGGATTTCTTCTGTCCTTGATTATAATTTTTTTAAGAGTTTTCATGCATTATGTTATGGTGTTTATTTCCTTTATGCTAGCTAACAGTTTGTTTTTATACCTGATATTTGAAATGGTTTTTGATGTTTTGCTGTACCATTTTAACTTGAAAGTCTGCTCTACTTGTTGCTTATGTAGTCATGTGATGGTTATTATCTATGACTGGGAAAACATTTTTAGCCTTTGGTCCTTCTTGTCTTAGCTTGAAAACTAATTTGTTGAGTTTGAGTTGATTAAATAGTTGATGATTCTGAAGAGAGTGACAGGTACATGTTCCAAAAGTCAGCCAAATAATGTGCATTCAAGTAGAAAAAGACAGAAGTAACGAACACAAAACAAAAAGAAAAAAACAAGATTAAAAGGAAACAACATTAAACGACAGCAAACGACAGAAATGGTAATGCAGTGAAAGATAAAACAATTAACATAAATGTTATTGAAGGCTCACAATCAAAAATAATTGATGCAAAACCCATTAGCAGCCATCATCATCAGCTGCTGAAAACGTTCGTCCTTTTCAGTTAGAGTCCTGTTTCCTTATCATGATAGGATCGATTGATTACCTTTTTCTTCTTAGGTTTTCTCCAGTGTTCTTCATTAATGATCTCTCAATATAAATTACCGTCTAAAAATTTTCAACACATGATGTATTTTAAAGTAATTTTCTTTCTGCCAGAGCGTTTTCTCAAGATAGAAAATAATAATGCATGACCAATTAATAGCTAACTTATATGCTTTTCCTTCTCTGATTTAACTCTTATGGATAACTATCTTAGCAATAGACGCCAGCAAGTCAAATAAATCGCTCGTTAAGATCTCGGAAGAATGTAGTTAGTGTTATGCACTCCTCGGAGATCTGTTTTATGTTCTTTATCAATATGTAGATACATGAATTACCTCTTGCTCTCTAACAAAGAAAATGCTAGCTGTGTAGACGATACCCTCATTTATGCTTCTGACGACAATATCGAGAATGTGAAATTAGTCGTGGGCTTCAATTTGCATTCTAAGCTGGAGAATGATTTTTCAGATTATTTATTGATAATTACATGTAATTTGATGTAGTTAAATATAATTTACTTGTACTCGACTATAAAGGTATCGAAGATCAACTCTAGATGATTTATGTTGATAAACCGTTTCTATAAGTAGCAGAGGTAAAATGCTGCATGGTGTTCTAATTGATAATCAACCTTTATAAGCATTCACGAAGTTGTAACAAAGTTTCATAGTAAACTTTACGCACTCTCCAAAATCAAAGCTTTCTAAATTCCCCTTTCATGAAAGAATTTTTTAGCGGCAACAGTATTAGGTATAACTTATGGATAGTTCTTATGGTGTTATGCTAAAGTTGCCATGCTAATGAATACGTACTTTTGAAATAACAACGGTTACCTCCGTCCCAGAAAATATACGTTTTAAAATAAATTATTGAAGCAAATTATTGAAGCAAATTATTGAAGCAAATTATTGAAGCTAATTATTGAAGCTATCCCCCAGAAGATTAAGAATTTTATCCCCAAGAACTCTGTAACACTCGGTGCTAAATACTTACTATAAACTGTAAGTTTGTTTTATTTTATCATTTTAAATAGCTGATTCAATTAGCATGTAAAATATATTAGACAAAAATAATCATAATTATTAGAAGAGATTTTAAGCATCATGTGAAATATTTCATCCTATGAAAATACACTATCTATATAAAAAAAATATCAACGGATTTCTCTAACCTACAGTAAAGAGCCAAATCATCTTTCTAAAAATTCTAACCACATAAATTTATACGGTTTAAACATATTATACTAAGGGAATAACTATTTCTTACCTACCTTGGTGAGGTTAATTTAATTTTATGGTCATCAACATTTTAGTACATTTATTTGTCTTGGTTCTTTTGACGGCTGCTTCGTGTCGTGGTATTTTGTTTTCTTCTGTTTGCTTACTTGTACTACCATTTTCTTTAGATCGACAACCAGCGAGAATACATCCAAAGGGCAAATAGGTCACAAAAAACGGGTACGGCAGCATCATTTTATCAATTATGTTCTTATTTTACTGTATATTAAACTTTCATTTAAGTTGTGTAAAAGTTGTCAAAAATACCCATCGAGAAAGATCGAAAGATGGTCTAGATTGTCTAAATTTTCCATTTTCAACCATTTAACACAAGAAACACTTATAAATAAACATATGCTTAATGTTCGGGGAAAGATCAATTATTATCTATTAGTGAACCTATCCTTTTCATTTTCAGAGTTTGGCATGCCGCTGAGAATTATACCGTTGCAGAATATCTCTCTTGATCAAAACAGGTATTTTAAATTTTCACATTAATATTTTCATGCAATATGCAACAAAATGTAATACTTACTCCGACTTAGATCTCTTCGTATCTTTCATTTTCTTTAACAGTAGATTCATGTCAAAATGCTGTAGAATTTTTTACAACTTTTAGGTATCAACCGATACTATCGGATATGAAGGATCGTCGTTCAATCTTTTTCATTTTCATTGTTGTTGTTTGGGTCAGAAACAAGCGAACATCGACACCTCAAATATTGTAATAGATTTGTGACCAATATTATTAAAATACTGGCATAAGAACGAAGAATAAGAATGATGTTATAGCTAATCACTTTTCTCTGACCTGGCATTCTGAATTCTCACCTCTTTTCCGACTAAGCTATTGGCTATTGGGATAACAGGTAATATTGCCAATCTCCAAAGAGAAACTACGAGACAAAAAAATAAAAGTAAAATTTATTCCAGGTTTGTCGATGACAAAACATCGTCAAGCTAAGAAAGTATTCGACAAGATAGTAGAACGTGTTGGAGCTTGTGAGTGCCTAATGTACAGGGGAATTTTCTGACAAAGGAGAGCAAGAGACAAGGAAAAGCTCGGCAAGAAAAAAAGATGGTATGAGAAGGGGGGGGGGGGGGGGGGGTCATGAAACGGTGATGTTATGCAAGCTAATGCACCCCCAATCGAGCCAACATCACCAACAATTATTGTCAGCAGCAGGGAATCAATCTCCTCCCCTGGCCTGCACAGAGTCCTGATCTGAATGTCATCGAAACGTTTGGCAATTCATTAAAAACAAAATCAATTTTGATCCAATAGGTCCTCGAACGACCAAGAATGATTTGATCCAGCGAGTTGAGGATGTTTTACTACAAATTCATCGTGATTTTTTAAGGGAAATCGATTCCGAGAAGGCTTGCAGCAGTGCATTCAATGCGTTGTTATCCAACAAAATACTAGCAATAGAACGATTACAATGACCGTTATCAACAATTTTTTTGTCTTTTTAACCTTGCAAAAGATTTTGCTTCGATTGGTACAATTTTTATTGCCGCCAACTATGATTCGCAATGACAATATGCTAAGACAGCTGAAAAAAGTTGTGCTCATTAAAGAGCTAAATCCAGAGTTGAACATCAAAGAAGAATGGAATTCGAACGCTCTACTTGAACGAACAATCACATCTTGATCCGATGAATTTATCGAACTTAAACCAAACGAACATTATGAGACCCAAAAATCGAACACAATTCGAGCTACATTTTGATCAAAGTAAAGAAAGTGAATGTGTTTTTCATTGATTATGGTTTTAGAAAATTCATTGTCTTATAAGACACGGGATCTCATCGAATCATTGGCTGAAAACTTCAGTGACCGAAACCAGGCTGTTTAACCGTTCTACCATTTAAACATTCAGTCCTAGAAAAAGGAACTCACAACATAAAGCACAGGGCCTTGATATTTAAAGTGTGGTTGCTAATCTATTCTCAACACTTGCCTTCAAACATTATCTTCAGCCAAAGCTGTGTGCACCTGTTTTATCTTTTTTTTACTTTATTTTGGACGCATTTCATTAATGACCTTGATTTCAAAACAATATTTGCCTTCCGGGATTTCTCAATTCCTGCTGTGTACAACATAAAAAGCATGCTGTAGCTATGCAACATTTATTAACATATTCCGAAGTCGTGCTGTCATAACCACTGGGTCCGCAGATTCATTCTGAATGAATCCTTTCTGAATATTCATAAAAGTGATACTTGTCACAAGATATTGAATACGAGGAAAAATTCCAATATCTTGAATGAAGAAAAAACTCTTACCGTCTATTGAAGTGAAACTTACAGTATATAAGTAATTACAACACAGATCAGCACTCTTTTACGTTTGTTGGGGTGTTGATTTGTTAATGCAACATGGTTTTACTGACTGGCAAGGCAGCCTGCCTCTGTATCACTTTTATGGTTATGTTTCTATTCCTTGACCAGGTCTGCTTTGAGATACGTTTACTTTCTGGAGTTTCATCCATCACTGGCATTGGTTTGCAAAGTTACCGAAGCACTTAAGCGAGTTCTGGAGGTGTATTATCAATTCATTTATTTGGTGCACATTATGATTTTTGGTTAATTTGAGATTATTATTCTTGCATTATCTAAATGGGCTGTTAACCTTTAACTTTATTTGATAATTTTGCCAACTAAGAAGGCTAATTAAGAAAGAAGTTGCCAGACAGATTTGTTTCAACATTTTTGGCGAGGATTATAACCTTGTCTCTTTAAATGTTTTGTGTGCTTTTCCTCTATTGTTATATTATTGTTACTGTTTAGGAGTTTGTTCACATACAAAAGCCAGTAGGGTCACATGCACAGATTTCATTGGAACGACGCTTATATGAAGTTGCATTGGATGAATTCAAAAATATGCCATCACTGGGCCATGATTACACACTTCAAATTCAGCGAGATGTATTATATTATATGTTTTTCTTTTCTTCATTTTCCGGTTATTTTTGTGATTATTGTCTTTACGTAACTCACTTTATAATCATTTATCCATGCATAAATGCGCCTTGTACTTAGTGAAGCTTACATCTTTTTCAGGTGTTTTCAGAAACATTTATTGAAGATCCATTGCTGGTCTGCAATTTTGGTTTATCGGCTTTGTCATTAATGGATATGAAAGGCGGGAGGCAATCTGCAAAAGTGGAAAAGATTAAGTTGTTAAGATGTTGGTGTCAGATCTTGCAGGTATGTATGAAAAATCCTCTTATGAATATGGATTAATCTAAGATAAGGCATTTTTCATCAAGCTTAGATCTTCGTGGTATTCAATTTAAATGTTCTATAGTTGCTAAAAGCTACAGAAAACATTTCATCGATTCATTATGTCATCTTGCAATTGTTGAACTGTTCGGCTACAACAATATTATAGGATTGGTATAGCACTGGTCTAGTTTGAATGTTCTTCCATTAATCAATGTAAAAGTTGTTCTAGTCTAAGATGATTGTGTATTGTCCTTTATTGATAGGTTACATCACTGCGCCATCGTCTGATCGATTCTTGCCACGAAACGAGTATCTTATCTCAGGTAAGTGACACTGTCACTTAGTATTTAATATTTCCTGTTTGCAGCTATTTTTGTTGTTGATTTTCGTGTAGGGAGAAGCAGCTTGGTTGACCACACCAACGATGAACTTTTGATAGTGTACACGATTTTTATAAATGCACAAGAAGCAGTACGATTCAATCTTTTTTTCAAGATCTATCGAAAAACGGCAAAACAACTTGGCTTTGATGACTGTCATCTTTCTATGAGAGCAGTTTCTTTTGAGTTTGCACAGAGAAAATCCGAAATGGAAACAAGACCGATCTCAACAGTTGAGCTTTTGCAAAACGATAGTTGGATTGACAGGTATATTTGCTCTAACATTTTGTTTTTGTTATTTTTGATTTGTTTGAAAATATATTTTCTGGTGTGGAATGATACCAATGTAATGTAAAGAGTGCCGGTCACTTTCAATCTAACGACGATTGTAAAACAATGAATAGATCAGCTTAACTATATTAGCTATATTTCTATGCCCTTAACTTTCAGGAATATGTTTTCTTTTGTTTTCAAATTTCGTATCAGTTTCACATATTTTCAAAAAGTTACTCGCACTTCTTTTCTGAATCAAATACTCGTTATAAAGCATATTGGAAACCTACCTGACTCAGTCGTCCCTGTTGTCTTTAGAATTTTGACATTAGATTTGTTTTCAAATAATAGATACACACCAAATGCATTACCTCTATCAATTCACGAGCTTGATGAAAAACATATTGGAAATTTCAGTTTGAGAACTCAAGAAGGGCTCCTGCAAGTAAGTCGTGTTCATATTTATGAATATATATAACAGGTTGAGGAGAATTTAAACAAACTCTTAGGGCCTGTTTTCTAGGACCAAATATATTTAATCTCTTGTAGCCGTTTTGAACAGTCAATGTAGTAATTTTGTTGAATAAATGTTGACAGTTTGATTCAAAATGTTTATTATGTTTTTATGAATATGCTTTATTTTCATGTCAGGTTTGTAAAGAAAACTCAGTGGACAGATTAAAAACCACATTAGCCTGCCAGGTAATACGCATTTTATTTTAGGACGACGAGTAACTGTTTTCAAGACATATGATGGTAAAAGGTTCAGGTTTGCTTATCATCTCGAGTCAAGTAGCCTAAATTGTAGTTGTAAGCTCCTAGCAGCTAAATCTGCCCTGCATAACGTAAAATCTTTACCCACAGATCAGTCACAAAAATTTACTAGGTGCATCAGTCCTGAAGATGGATAACTGTCTCAAGTTTGAAAGAAGAGAAGATTTTCATCAGTCAAAGTAATTCTTTTAGCTTCATTCGGCGAATAGAATTATCGCCACATAAAGTCTATATTGCTTGGATCTTTTTCTTTTTTTGTTCTGCATATTTTTACTCAGTTACTTCTCTTACTTGCGAACTCCATGTCATATTGATCTTGAAGGTTTTATTTTCTATTCATGTTGTATCTCCATAGTCTCAAGGGGTAAAGTGGGGAACCTACCTGATAGAATACTAACTAATATTTGTTGACACTGGGAATGGGGAAATAAAATAGAAATGAAAGCCCAGAAAGTAGAGCTGTATAGACCTTTATAGAAAGTAGAGCTGTATATACATTTATATTTGTGTATATATAAATGTATTTAGCCCACGGACATAAAACAGAACTCCTTTTTTTATCTTCTTTCGTGGTTTAATCTTCTCTGTCTTTACGGCATCAAGTTTTATTGTACAGGTCCAGATACATACTTATATGCTACACGATATATATTGCTAGCAATTGCTAGTAATTGGTAGCAGGTTGTATACCTTTTTTTATAGATTTTTTCACTTAAAACTAATTGTTTGAAAATAATTTATCAATTTGTAATCTAGAAATACCAAGCTTCATGACTTGTATCGCAAGGTACAGGAATCTTTCACATCGGTACAGCTTGAAAAGGTATTGTTTTATGTAAAATTTTCTTTTAAGGTAAATTTACATTGCTAGTATTGTATTGAATGTTTTGACAGGCAATGAATTGTTTATGATATAAGAATTCAGTTCTTGCCCTGTATGCTGGATAGCGTCTGTAAGTGTGGCAGTTGAAATAGTTTTCAGAAGCCAATTATTTTTGTCGCATCTATAGTTTGTGATACCATTTTAAAATATTTTAGGTGTTCCTTAGAAATCGTATGCTCAATAAATATCTTGACGAAAAAGCGTCAAAAGGAGTCATTATGAACAACATCGAAGAAGTCATAAAACTGAAGAGGTAAATTCACATCAAAGTAGTATTTATCAAATTCCAACGAACAGCTCAGTATTTTTATTCACATATGCATTAAATCGTAACTGCTCCCTTTAAAATGATCATTTTTATTTGTTTATGTTTTTCTTAACCCTATTTGTACTGGGCGATTTCTTACTAACTTTATACTGGGGGGGGGGGGGGGGGGGGGGGTTTTTTTTTTTTTCCACATAAGGGGGGGGGAGGGGGAAACTTTTTTTTTTGGTTTTTACCTTGGTAAATTGTTTTAAAATATTATACAAAAAAAATATGAT